>PVIJ01003069.1:0-118692 GCA_004024925.1 Scalopus aquaticus | reverse complement strand
GCCCGCAGTAAATTCTAGTACTTCTTTTCTTCTGGAATATTTCTCTAAAAGCTTTGGTCTGAAAATTCTTTCTCTGCAGCTCTTTGTCTGAGCCAGTACTTGTGATGTCAGGACTTGGCGTAGGCATTCAAACCTTCTTCCAGCTTAAACTCTAGTGCACTAGGAATATAATCTAAAGAAGATACAGCCTAGGGGCCTCCCTGGTGGCGCAAAGGGTTAAAGTGCAGCACTATGAAGCTATCCAGAGCCACTGCAGCATGAGTTTGATCCCAGGCCAGGGAGCTTCCCACATGGTGCAGCAGACTTCTCCTGCCTCACCCGCTGCTCCCCTCAGCAGTGTATTTCGGTCGATTTGCCTGTTCTGGTCCCCGCTCTATCTCTGGTGAACCCTCTCACCACCTCACACTTCTGGCCTGCACCCCAGATTTTATGCATAAATACATATATTTTTAAAAAAGATGATACACACTAAAATTAAAACTGAGGAAGTACAACCACCATAAAAAATTAAAATACACTTTAGTGTGCCTAGAATAGCTGGAGCAGTCTTCTTGCAGTTCATACTTCAAGGACAAATAATTAAGTCCAAGGTCACAGGTACCGTCTTCATTCTCACCATAGACCCCGAATACCAGGTTTAGAATGGGACTGAAACATATTGCAATCAATAATAATAATCATAAAAAGTGTATCCCTATAAATCCATGGAACTACTTTCCATAAATTTTCACTTAATGGAATTGAACTGCAAGTGGTTCCAAGGCATTCACGGCATCCTCATTTTCAGGTGGGAACAGCACAAGAAGCCCCCTTAAATACCAGACCTCAAGGTCAAAGAGGAGAAAGACTGCCTTTGTATTTCCCTTCATCCTGAATCTTAGCACTATGCTGAGTGGTCACACTGATGGAAACCAAGAAACAAAGATATAAAACAGCAGATATCCCCAGAAAAAGCAGGCAGAGCATGCAATAGAACAAAATGAAATGATCCAAAGGAAAAGTGGGAAAAAGCTCTTTTCTCTTGCCATAAATAAACAGAATAAAATAACCAGCAAACGAAAAGTGGATGCACAAATGGAAGGTACTCAGTCCTGTGCAGCTTATACACCAGGTGTTTTTGTCAGGACTACACGTCCCCATGATTCTATATGCCAGGCAATGGGTACCTAATTAAAAATAAGAGAATGTACAAAAATAAATGTGAAGACAAATATTACAAATACCAGAATGATGAAAATGGAAATAGTAAAGCACGAGACTGGCTTTGCATTACTATGTGAGATGTTACAGAGATTATACCTATATGATTCCATCTCCTTTTACCTCATAAATTGATTTGAGAAATAATGAACTTCTGTTTGTGAAGCACTTACATCCTTAAATAATGATTGCAGTAAGAAGACTGATGACAGTCACAGGAAGAGGCATTCTTTCCAGAAGTGAAAAGGTTTTCTCTAGTAACATCATCTGTGAGACTTTGCCTATGTCGGAATCACATCCTAAGACCTGGACCTCTTCTCTTGGGAAGCAGCAAAAAGTTATCTGTAGCTACTCTCAGATACTGAGTGTTTGATCTCCCTGCTGGTTAACAGCCATTCTCAGCTCTCTTTGGGGAGATACAATCAAGAGTCATTTGTGGAGCTTCCCACTAAAAAACGACAATTAGTTAACTATGTCGTCCAACGTGGAAGATGGCAAACTAATGGCATTCAATTTACCACAATGCAGAATGTAGAAAAGATGAGCTTTGGCCCTTTGGTTATCAAAAAGAAAAAAAGATAAATTGCGACTGACTAATACTGGAGTATCAGAAGTCTCAAAAGTGCCAAGTTGTTTACATTTTCTGCAATACTCTTAATGCTAAACGAGAAAAGATACTAAATAGCATTGGAACTGACAGTGTATAGAAAGTGATATCAACAAAATTGCTCAGAAATAGAAGGAAGTCTTAGCTTTAGCAGTGAAGTCCAAATTGATCTGTAGACAGAGAAAGACTCCCTCCTGGAAAAAAAAAAAATTGCAGCCAAATGTTCATCAATAGAGACAAAAGATGAGGCTGGCAAAGTCATTAGAGTGCCAGTGAAGCTACTTGATAAACCACCGGACAGAGACAGAGCGCTCTGTTAAAAGAACAGTCCGAAGCTCTCCACTCAACCTGCCAACTGTAGCTAACATGAACATCTCTTAACGAGAAATGTGCAGGGGGTGGAAAAATGAAGGAGTGATTCACTGAATAAGACAGAAAGCTCCAGATCAGTCAAAGGCATTGCCAGAGATGCCGGAATCGCTTATATGCCAAAGTCCAATGATATAGCAAAAAAACAAAAAAAGAAAGAAATCTGCAACCAACTGCTCAGAAGAGATCGACTTGCAGTACACCCAAAACTGAGCTAACTATTCATTTAAAATGCTACACATCTGGGCAGAGCAAGACTGAAGAGGCTGAGCAAAATGTCATTAATGGGAGAGGTTAATGAGATCTGACACATCACATTCAATACCTCTTAATGCCTGGCTCAAAATTTCCTTGCACGTTAAGCCTTATTCAGAGCAGTTGATACTATGCATGGCTTGACATGTGTAGAGATACACACTTAGCTCTAAATGAGTCCAAGCCTGATGGTCTCCACAAATTTTCCCCATACTAATAAAATAATTTGACCAGAAATCATATAATCTTGAAGATTCCCAATGGGATAGTATTACTTTGAAAAGATGGGTTTGTGGCAACCAGGGAGATGCTCCCTGATATCTGCAGTCATGAAAATCCCTTGCTGAGGCCTAACAGCCTCCAGCTGCTGCACATCTGCATGCTCCAGGGCACACCCGCAGAGGCCCAGTTTGCTCCTCTTGTTCCCATTAGCCACCGAGCACGTCAGGGCAGCATGAGCCTCGGGTATCCTTCAGAGTGTTCGCCCATTCCCTCGACTGCAGGTCTAACCCTGCCTTGGTAACTGCATCTTTGAGCACCTGAAAGCATGACCTTGTATCTACCAGCCACCTATAGCCACCAATCTTTGATTCTACAAACTGCAGAGTCTTCCTAGAAGAGAGATGAAAGTGATTGATCTAAATGTTTGTGATTAGGTAGACCAGTACAGCAAGGATTTTCTCAGTAACTAGCCCATTTAAGATTTGAGTTTTGTTTTTTTTTTTTCCAATAGACTTACTAGGAGGGTACTTGGGAGAAATGAGGAAGACAGAATTTTCAGGAGGCAGCTGGCGATGTCAAACATATAACTATATTTGCTCCTTGAATGTGATCGGGCATCTTGGGGTGGCTAACCCTGACTGAGCTCAACAAAGGAAACTGCAGAAAGAAGGCTGTGAATGCTTCTCAACCTGCTGCCTAAGATCAAGTGTAGAAAGAAGGCTGTGAAGGATGTATGGGAGAGGCATGCCCAGGGAAGATGGAGAGGATTGGCCAAAGACCCAGTGGACTAAAAGCTGCCACCTACATTCACTATGCTTGAGACAGTGTAGAAAACACATAACATACTATATTATAAACACATAAAATCAAAATACACTCCTACAGATAAACCTGTAAATGAGATGCTTTCGCCTCATGAAGGATGAAAAAGACAAAGTAGTGGCCATTTATTTAACCTGCATGCACCATTAGTTAAGGGCCAGGATCTAAACCCAGGTCTATCACCCTCAAGCCTTCCACTAACCACAACTTTCTAACTGCTCTCTTTGGAAAAAGAGTTCAGATTCAGGGAGAAAGTTTTCAGATTCAGTGAGCAGACTTTCTTATGCACTGTGAAGAGTGGTAGGAGACAAAATTGTCCTCTAATATAATGCCAAGTCACAGTTTGCAAAAAGATCTTCTTTTAAAACATTCTTGCTTATTTTTTCACAGTATATGATTTCTCCCCTCAGGTGCTCATCATAGTTTTTCCACCACCAAAGTAACCACAGTCCTCCACCACACTCCACCAGTGCTCTCCTCCCTCTCCTCCCTCCCCTCCTGAGTGTCTCAGATCTACAGTCTGCCTTTATGAGTCAATCTTACAGTTTGTCTTTGTCTGATCCTTTGTTTGGTTTCTCTAGATTCCACATATAAATGCAGCCATCTGGTCTTTATCTTTCTCCTAGCTCACTTCACTTAGAATAATTTTTTTCCAGTTCCATCCATGTTGCCACAAATGGCATGAGTTTACCTTTTTGATTGCTGAATAGTATTCCACTGCATATATACACCACATCTTCTTAATCTACTCATTTGTTCTGGGGCATTTAGGTTGATTCCATATCTTGGCTATTGTAAATATTGCTGTAATAAACATAGGGATATATATTTCCTTTTGAATTAGCATTTTTGTGCTCTTTGGATAAATGTCTAGGAGTAGAATTGCTGTGTTACATGGTAAATCATTTTTTAAAGGAATCTCCACACTTTTTTCCATAGGTACTGGGCCAGTATACATTCCCACCACACTTTTTTCTTCTCCACACCCTCATCACCACTTGTTGTTTATGTTTTTCTTATGAGGCATTCTCACAGGTGAGGTGATATATCATATTGTTTTGATTTGCATTTCCCTGATGATAAGTGATGACATCTATAATCTCACAAAAAAATAAATAAATAAATGCCTGGGAATAAACCTAAAAAGGAGGTAAAGGACTTCTACAAGGCAAACTATAAAACATTATTAAATGAAATACAAGACACAATAATAGAAATATATACCCTGGTCATGGATTGGAAGAATCAATGTTGTCAAAATGGCCATCTTACCCAAAGCAATTTATAGATTCAGTGCAATTCCACTAAAAATCCCAATGGCATCATTCAAAGAAGTAGGTTCAGAAGATTACTGAAATTCATATGGAACCACAAAATATTCCTGAATAGCCAAAGCTCTTCTAACGAAAAAGGGGGAAAATGGAGTGTCTCACTACATGACTTTTTTACACATAACTAATGTAATCTTCAGAGTGGTACACAGGAAAGTGCACATTCATGCTCTGGGTCTCTGACTGCTCCCCAGGCACTGCACAGACAGCTCGTTGAGGAGCTAGTACCTGGACAGAGTTGCTAACAGGACAAAGGCAAAATGCCACATCACAGCAGACCCATCACATTCTTCCTTCACAACAAACAGGGCTACTTTTGATTTGCTTTCACTGTGGTGGACAGTTCCCTCTGCTCAGTCTGCATTTGTGCTGCCAACATCCAAACTAATAAAGCACCTTGCATCACTTGCCATTCACTCCTAAGACCTTTTTGAACTTAGTCAGATCTCATTTTGGCTTGTGCTCATTTATATGCAGCCTGGAAGTACAAAACATTTAGTAGCTCCACTGGGGGAAGAAGCTGTTGGATAATTCTGGGACATTCTCTTTGCTTCTCAGAAGTAGAATTGAGCAACTGTTGATAATAGTAGCATCTAGAAAATGTGTCTTTTCATCTTTCCTGTCTCAATATCCCTGCTTCCTCATTCCCCTGTGATCACCTCTCAGAAAATATCTTCTACTACTCTCCTGTCAGTAGAACTTAAACTAAGACAGTTGTTACAAAAATGATCCTAAAAAGTACTCTAGATTAAATCCTGGAACTAGGTCTAACATAGATCCTCACCCCATTTCTGATGATTAGATGTGGGCAATAAACTGGGGAGACCCTAGCACCCCAACTCTTAAATCCAATGTGTGGTGGAAGAGGGACAGAAGGATAAGGACTGAGTTGCACAGTAGTTCCAGCCATTGAACAGTATAGAACAATGCTAAATATAAAGGTTATGGAGTAGGCTGACATTGGCTAACGTTAGCCTTGGAAGCTAAATGAAAATCTAAGCTCACCCTCAATCTAGGGCATGCCATGATAGCCAGAAGGACTCTGTAGCAACATTTAAATATCTTCTGCTTCTGAAGGGCACATGTACTAAAGATGTAGTCCAGAATCAAATTGTAAGGACTAGAACTCAATAACTTAATGCATATAGTCTTGAGTAGTATCCTCTGCTAAAGTAAGGGTCCTCATAGCAACTAATGACACCTTATCTCTAGGAAGGAGGCTGTTAATATCTGCACAAACAAAGGTGCCAACAGAGCTGCCTTGCACCCCACCACTTCTGAGAACACACCTGCATGATGTACACTAATCAGATCTACACAACAATGAAAGTCATTCCACAAAGAAAATAAATGACAGTGTTCTCTGAAACTGGCTCTCTAAATGATTGTTTTGGATTCCTTATTTTGGCATAAAAAGGAGTTTCTGCATTTTTTAGTGTAATGGGCTCTGATTATCACGAGGACCTAAACAGGGAGTCTAGCTGCTACCTGGGAGTCCCTGGAGTGATTTGGTGCTTCTCTGTCAGATGATTAATGAAGAAACACTTGAAACAACCATGAAACAAAGGCATACAAAGTGATCAAGAAGGCAGATTGCTCTGGAATGAAGGTCTGTGTCACCTTACAGGTAACTTCATTCTGCAGCAGGTCTGGATGAGGGTGAGGGAAATCTAGAAGCTGTGGTTGAGGAGGAGGATATGCCAGCAATTGCAGCAGGGAGCAGTATAGCTTGTTCTACCAACCTTGCTGGATAAAATTTTGGTAGATTGCAGCCAGGTAGAGCCACCTTGAAAATGCAGACAGATAGCAGAGTTAGTGAGGAATGTGACACAATATGCAGTGTGTAATAGGTTGGTAGTGAATGCCACTCAACTCATCTCATTTTTGTCTCCCCTGCAGTGGGAAGTGGCCTCCAGACTTGGAATCACCTTGCTCTACCTCAAAGATGCATGCCCTGAGCCAAGGTATCATGATCCAGGACTTTTTGAGAGCCCAGTAGAATTTGCTCAGTCCACTTGTCAGCACAGCCTGAAGCTAATACCCTTGGCAGTGACCATCAACCAATGGGAGGTGAGTGTCAGTGGATAAGGGTTTCAGCCTCTTGACTTTCATGAGGCTATTTCTTAGAAGGATTCTGTTCATTTCTTGGAGGTTTGGATGAATTGTCCAATTGCCATCAGTTGTGGAAACAAAAATATATACTTATATTGGCTTCTCTTTCCTCCCTTGTTTTTCTCTTTCCTCCCTCCTTGACTTCTGCTTCCTGAAATCATCTCTCAGACAAACTATCTGCCCTAAAATCCCTTCTTACATTGCTTTCAAAGGAAACCAAACCAAAATATACAAAATATCTTCAAAATCTTCAGGCTGTCTGCTTTATGACAAATGTGCTCATTCCTGCCTGAAGGGTAGCTGGAATGAATATTAGTATAAGGAATATTTATTATTTTGAGCTCAAGAGCAGTATGAGTCTGGGGTATGTGCCAGATTTCAGATACTACAGTTTTACAGAATCTTTACCATAAAACTTGGCCGAGATGCTCAAAACCCATAGTCACAGTCAGGTGAGTTATTGCTACTGAAATTTTTAAGTCACTCAGATAACATATTTTTAGAGAAAATCCACCCCAGAGCAAAATTGGAAATATTGGAGGGAATATACCTTATAAGTCTGTAATTTTTCACCTTTCAGATTCCTTGCGTATCTAGTTCAAGCTGTCATTAATATTGCTCTGGGACATTCCAAGTTGTCCCCAGTGAGCTGTCTGCTACTAGCTCTAACCACTTTCTAAGAAACATGAAGTTCAAGCAGTGTCTAAAAGCTTAGATCAATGAGTCATGAAGACAGTAAATGGGATACTAGCCTTCGTAGAGCTCCCAGCCCCCTGCAGCACAGGGGGTGCTAGCTGATGATCTCTGAGGCACAGCAGTTAAACTAACACTTAGAACTTCACAGTTTCATCCCAAATTGCTTACCAATTTCTTGTATGTTTCATAACGAGGTCTTTGAGATAAGTGCTGTTGCCATTATTTTTCTAAATAGAGGAAAATAGATTAATGGAGTAGAGTAATGGTCAAAAATTAAAAATTGGAATTCAGCAGTTCCTATATTCAGGGACATCTCTGGCTGTTTAAATTTGAATAATTCAAACTGGACTGAACTGATTTAGCTAGCTAGCTAGCTATTAAATGGAAGAAGTCAGGTTTTTATATACTATTTCTTGCTGTGTTCCAGAACAAATAATTTCAATGAGTTCTTTGAGTGAGTGGTTTTGATTTCAACCTCTTGAGAATAAAGGATGTTTTTGTTGCATGAACAAGTCATAGAGGTTACAAGAATCCAAAACTATTGTTGAAGCCAGTAAATAAGAAAGTATATTTACTAATCCTTGCTTATTTCAAGTAGACAGAACAAGAGGTACAGACTAAAAGTAGTGGATTAAAATTAGGAGTAAGAAGTAAAATTGACAGTTTATTGTATATCCACAGGTAATCCAAAACTAAGATAGTATTCCTTTATAATGCTACTATGTTGAATAACTTTTCACCTAGAATGTTCACTGCAGAATGTGAGTGCAAGGAACTCATTATTTTATGTAAGATTTTTTTGGGGAAATCTTTGAAATGTAGTGAAAAGGATCAATTACGTAATTATTTTAAATCATCTTTTTATACAGATATAATTTCTGAAATTCTGAGCTTTACTCTATCACAAAAAATAACAATTTTCTCAACATAGAGGAATATAATGGAAGCTAAAGAGTACAGAAGAAAATTACTCTAAGTAAATTCTCACAATTTTTAAGCCTAAATACTTTCCCCCCAAAATCCCAGGGAGGATTTATTAAAAATGCACCCACGTGTATATGTACCACATCTTCTTGATCCAATCATCTATTTTTGGACATCTGGGTTGTTTCCATACCTTTGCTATTGTGAACAGTGCCGCAATGAGCATATGGGTGCATGTATCCTTTCGGATTAGTGTTTTTGTGTCCTTTGGGTAAATTCCCAAAAGTGGTATTTCTGGGTCGTATGGAAGCTCCATGTTTAGCAGTTTGAGGACTCGCCATACAGCTTTCCATAGTGGTTGGACCAGTTCACATTCCCACCAGCAGTACTATTCAGCATTCAAAGAAGATAAACACATGCAATTTGCAGCGACATGGATGGAATTAGAGGGGATCATACTCAGTGAAATAAGCCAGAAAGAAAGAGAAAAATATCGAATGGTTTCACTTATAACAGGGCTATAAGGAAACCAAATAGAAGAGAGACAATCAGCGGCGGGTTGGGGGGGGTGGCGGGGGAGGGAAGGAAAAGGGCACAAAATGGAATAGAAAAGAACACAAGGGACCATGGAGATGGATCACGGGTGAATTGGTGGTGGGCTCCCCAAGGGGAATACAAAATGTAAAAGACATAAATAACAATAAAAATATATATTTAAAAAAAAAATGCACCCATGACTACTGTACCAGAATGACTGAGGGCTGAGTCCAGGTTTCTACAGATATTTTTAAACAAACTTTACTCTCATCTCTTCCTCCAACACTACGACTCATGAACCGAGTTCCACAAAGGTGAGAGAAACAAAACAATGTACATCGTATTCTTGACCTTCGCGTTTGGAAAACAGCAAGTTGCATGAAGTCTGATGTATAAAAGCATATCAAGCTGGGATTTCTGTTTCTCACATATCAAGGGGTCAGCATGTAGAGACCTGATGACTCTGCCCCAACAGTGCTGTGACTGCAGGACCAATGTTTACAGATCCTCTGGGACTCTTCATGAATATCTCCTGACACCAGGGAATATTGCTCAGCTCTCATTTAAAGCCCCTGGGATCTCTCCAGAGGTGCAGAGTGCACACAGCCCTTCTGGAGAGAGGGTGGCATTAACAGAGTTCTCTGAGTCTCTTATTAATCTCTCTATTGAGCTGTCTCCCTTCACAGTATCACCTGCAACTATTAAGCTGTGCTGATAGCTGACTATCCTTCCTTTGTTTTCAATGATGTTCTGGAATTTAAATTTCTTTAGGGTCTGTTATTCTTGGCAGGCAAATTTTGAGGTGAATATTTGAGTTTTATTCTCACCCCAGGAGATCTCTCTCTATAGATAGCAGTATGACGCTATCACCAGCCACTGCAGCACGAGTTCTATTCCCAGCCAGACAACGTCCCACATGGTGCAGCAGACCTCTCCTGTCTTGCCCACTGCTCCCCTCAGCAGTGTATTTCAGTCAGTCTGCCTGTTCTGATCCCCATTCTGTATCTGGTGAATCCTCTTACCATCCCTACACCTCTGGCCTACACCCCAGCTCTTGTATGCATAAATAAAAATCTTTACAAGAAAAAAGAGCTTTCCACAAAAACCTCCAATGTTTGAAAGTGACATTGGGTTTGAATATCCCCAGTCTCAGTTTCAAATAAAGTCAGTTTCTTCAGGGAAAGCATCAGAGTTCTCTAATGACCTGCTTTTCTCTCCAGAAAAATCTCCGGTTGCTTCTCTTACAGTGGGAATAGGGTAGTGGAGTCTTCTTTCAAAGTCACATTCCTGATTAAGTAGGTTTGTGGGTGGGGCAGCAGACGAAGTTCATCTCAGCTTTTCTCTCTTCTTTGAACCTCCACAAATGTGTGATCTAGAGTGAGGGTGATTAGGGTCTGACCTGCTGTAACTAGAGACGAGACTAGACTGCCCTGCGATTGGGGCCTGGCCGCAGGCAGAGCCCGGACATCTTAAACACATGTGGAATTTACCCTCTGCAAAACAAACTTGAGAGAGAATAAGAAATCTTGGCAATGCATTGACCAGTTAGAGTGAGGCTTTTCAGTTGATTATTTTAGCTACTAGTTTTTCTGCTGATTGATTTCTTCAAAAGACCAGTTTGCTTCCTATATATTAGCTAATTATCTTACTTTCTAATTTGTTAATTTCTGCTTTAATCAATATTATTTTATTCTTTCTGCTTTCTCTGTATTAACTTTGTTCTTTTTCTAGCTTTATGAAGTGGATTTCTGTCTCCCATTTTTATTAGCAAGAGCTATGTACTTTCCTCTGAACATTGTTTTAATTGGATTCTATAGATTCTATCTTCTACAGTTTTAACCATTTCTAAAAGAACTCCTTCGGTTTTGAATGGTTTTATTCCTTTGACTCAAGAGATGTTTATCATGGCGATTTACACTTTTAGTTGTAAAGACTTCCCCCTTTTTAAAAATTAACTTCTAGATTAAGGTACCATGATCAGAGACTGTTGTATTATTCTTTTTCAATGAAACTTAATCACTTTTATCCCATTTTATGTGCTAGGATTTATATATCTTACTCATTAAATTTTTATTTCATCTCTTTACCTGCCTTAGCTTGCCAATATTTAGGTCAGCCTATATATGAAAGTTTGTACCTACTGTATTCATAATCGTCCCAAACTGGAAATACCCCACATGCTCTTCAACTGATAAATGAATCTTTTTAAATGTGGTACATTGAGATAGTGAAATAATTCTTATCAATTCAAAAGAAATGAACTATTGATATACACAACAAACATAAATCTCAAATGTGCTTTGGTAAGTAAAAGAAGTCAGACTTAAAACTCTCTAGACTGCGTGGTGCCTTTTAAATGATAATCTGAATGAAATAAAACTACAAAGAAAAGGAGATTACACAAATGATGACCACGTTGGAAGATTTGCAGAAGGATTGACTACAGAGAGAATTCTGGAGACTGATGGAATGTTCTGTATCTTGATTGTTGATAGTGATTATACAACTCTATGCATGCACTAAAGTGAGTAGGGAGCAGTAAGATATAGAAAAAAGGTAATGCCAATTTCAGAAAATAAAATCAATATATCGGTTATCGCTTTGGTTTTGCTACAAAATCATTCTTAGCCCTTCTTCCCACTCCTCTGGTTTGCCAGCAGGTTGATCTTCTAGAATACATCATGTTCCTCCGCCATCAGTCTTTCAGTGGAAGCGGCTATTTGCGAGCCCCATCATGAAATCAGAGGAGGGAGGAAGGTCATGATGGGGTATCAATTCTTCTGGCTGCTTCCATGTGGGGGCCTGGCTAGGATCCCCACCAATCACCAGAACCCATCTGACCAAACTGTCAACGTGAATCTCCCCTTATGCTTCCAGCTGCTTTTTCCTCTGACTTCCTTAGATCTAGACATTAATTCCCACTAATACTAGTTAGGAAATGACATTATCTTTGGTGACTTATTTACCACTAACTATACTATTGTAAGTACCCTGTAATTAAATTTCTCACCTCATCAGAAAATTCAAACCTGAATTTCTGAATTTCTACAGGGACCCTAACTAATATAGTGAGTGAAGACTAGTGAGAACGGACCAGCATTTTGGTAGGACAGTGAGGGGACCAGTATGAAAAAAGAAGGTATTATTTGAATAAGTGACAGATGAGGTAAAAAAAACATAAGACTGAGATCCTGATCAGCAAGATCACAATATCTGAAACTATGTTGATTTTAGTTACATGGGGGAAAATTAAACCATTTGGAAACTTTTGAACAGAAAAAATTTTAAAGTGATACTTAACAATTGGCTGTAGTGTACAAGATGGATTTGAATGGGGAACATGAAGGTTAGATGAATAGTTAAATAAATGATTGATATATGGTATGTAAGCCACAGGAAGTGACACAATAATTATACAGTGGAAATGACAGCACAGTATATTAGGTCTTGGAAAGTAAGTGGACAACAGGACAGGAAAGAATAAGATGTGGCAAAGATGACTTTGAAGTTTGAAGTCTGAGTGACTGAAAAACGATAATGCTATTAAAGGTGGCATTTGTTGGGAGGGAAAACTGATTCATAGAAGAAGATGATGTATGAAAGGTAAGGAATTCATGCACTCATACCACCATTTCAAGAGTCAGCTCTGGTTAGCAGGTTTGATTTCAGCTTTGAAAAAATTACTTTCTCCCTATTTTAAGGAAAAATCTAAAGTATTAATCCACATTGAGACCTGGCAGATGGCTTAATATGAATTGAGAGTTGATTCCAAACATCATTGGCAAGAGAAGCTCCTATCCAGGAACAAGATAAAATGCAGCAATATTCCATGATGCAACTCAACCTAACAGGCGGAAGATTGATGATTGGAAACAGTTATCGCATTACTTGGATTTGGAAAACGGAAAAACCATCCAAACTGAGAGGAAGACATAATGAGAGCTGATCTAGCAGAAGCTCTACCACACTCAAGGGTAAAAATAAGGGGAATCATTATGCAAGATATTTTATTGCTTAGTAGTTTACCAGGTAGATTAGGGCTAATTATTTAAGAGTAGCTGATCAACCTGGAAAGGAAAGTGTTTTGATTCAAAGACCATAGAAGAATATGGTGTTGTTTTACTCCAGTTCTTCTCTCTGATTAGTAGTAATATATATTCTGTGTAGTGTAGGACTCAGTGTGATCAGACTACTGAATATGACATTTGAAGAGCACAGTGTGGTTATGTTCCTTGTATAGATATTGACACTTTTGCTGCCAACTTTGGCTTGAGAACTGGGAGAAGAAGTAGTAGATGGAGGACATCTTTGAACCCAGGTGACTGAGAGGAAATTGCAAATAGTATATGTCCCCGACTCCGAATCATGAGGAGATCTATGTTTTTTCTTCTATTTTATTTTAATGCAGAGCTCAACATATGCTGAATTTAGAGAAAATGCTAATTAAATAAATGTGAATCAAATTGGAACTAACCCAAAAAAAAGGAATCCGTACATTCAAAGTAGACTTGTATTTGTCGAAAAAACCATAAACTTGCAAGTGAATTAGGTAGTCAGGTACTTTACTCAGTTATTTATATTTTATGAAATCATTCAAGTCACAAAAGCTCTAACAAGTACTCCCAGCATAGGTAGGAGTAAAAAAAAAAATTGAAGATTACTTCATTTAAAAATATATACATTATCTCATTTAAAGCTGTATCAATAAAAAAATGAATTGGTTCTATTATTCAGTTTTAGAGAAGAGTAAAAATCCTCTTAGAGAATTTTCTCAGCTTTCCTCAAGGCTAGAGAACTTTGTCTTATATAGATTAATAACCTTAGAATTTTATCCCCAAAGAAGTGTTTAATAGCCTGATGGATTATCTCATAGAGCAAATGATTTCTATGAAATGTTATCTTTCAATTGTTTTCAGCACAGCAAAAAGAAACCTCATATAATTGCAGTCTCCCCTCCTCTATGTACTTTCTATTACATTCTGAGTTTATCATGAAGAATAATGATGCCTTGATTAAAAAAGGAACATCACCCTGCAGTAGTCACACCTCACCAAAGGCAGGCTAGCACATCTTTCTTTTACACTTTTTCCTCATAAAAGTGACAGAGAGCAATGGTAAAATACATCAGATTATGACAATTGTACAAGGATGGCTATATGTCTTCTATTTCTCATGAAACATTCACAAAATGTTTCTAACCACTGCCATGCATATATTCATTAATCTTCAGATCTTCTTCTTTATACAAATGTAGACATATGATAAAAGAGGCAAGGTCCATCAGCCTCTAGCCCATCAGTTCAGAGTTATTAACCCATTAGCATGATTTGAAGATATAAGTAAAAAGGGTAACATAAGAAATTTAATAGCGTCTATATTTCCTTCTTATACTTTTTCATCATCACTATTACTGCTCTGGTTCAGTTTCTTATCACGCTTGGCATGATGTATTGCACTGGTCTTCCAGCTGATTTGCCTGTTTCCACCTTGCTATGAATCCATCCTTCACATGTTCCACATAGTGCTTCAGGTCTACACTCTTCCTTTGCACTGCTTGTTGTTTTCAAGCTTTTTGGGTTGTTGACTCTCTCTACCCCTTTCTCACCCCCTCCCATGAATAGTGAATATGCCCTCCCCCAATCACTTTAGATTTCAAGGCCATCTAGATTTAACCTTCTTTACCTTCCCATCACCCTATTATTCTGTTCACATTGTGTGATTGTGATTTGATGAGAACTCTTCATTGCCAAAACTTGATGAATTTCTAACAGATTCAAGTTAATTCATTTTGGGGAAATATTTATATGACTCTTTTATAATATTGAGATTTCTCATCTCTCTTTCCTTAATCTTTAATGCTATTTCTTTCATATTATTTAAATGAAGCAATTTCTGTTACTTTTAAAGACTAACATTTGATATGTTTTTAATCACTTAAAGCATGTAAAAGAAAATTTGACTATTCACAGTGTTTTGCCAGAATAAATTTGAATACTGGAAACATATCTGGGTAAAGTGAAGTATGTATTTCCCCAAATAGACATTGATCTTCTGTTTAAACTTATTACTAATTTAGAGTATTGTGAGTACCATTTATATGTATGGATCTACATGACAACAAGACATTTTATAAATGCAGAATAAGTCATACGTGCCTGTTGTTTAGAGTCTATATTTGGAAATGGACCATATGTCAACTATTGGCCCTATATTGAAGAAAACAATAGAGTGATATAAATTCCATTGATATTATTGATTATGACTTTAGATAAATGAGGCATACATAACCCGGTATTGAATTGATTTTTCTACTTCCCATAAACATTTTATCTCATGAAAGCAAAATTTTGAAAGCCACATGGGCACGTTCATTCAGCCATTTGTCAAATACTGTCTCTGTCTCAGAGCATGTACAATGCTAGAGGGTATCTGTACACAGATCTTTACTCAAGCCCTTAGGACCAGACATGCCACTGAATGCAGATCTTTTTCAAATTTTAGGGAAGAAATACAGTGAATTCTTTTTCTACTACAAAAATTTCCAGGGGCACCCAAAGCAGTATCCCATAATCAAATGCATTAATGTGTCAGCAGTGAAAATCATGACTATTCACTTAGGAATAATGAAGTTGATAAGCAGTTTCACATCAATATATATCAGGTTTTGCAGACAAATGAGTTACAAAGACTTTTTTCAGCTTTTTGGGTTTTCAATTATAGACCAAGGTTTATATACCTGTGGTGTTTAATGAAAAATAGAACATGGTTTTCTATGCTCTATGTTCTCAAGGAACCCAACAATTGTTAATATTTAGTTAGTTCAAACTAGTAGGTTCATACTGGTGTTAAAATATTGAAAAAATTTTCCTAGTGATTGTCTCAAGTTAGCCAAGGATTCTCTCTTTCTTCTCATCCATCCCTAATCCCTAGTAGCTTCCCTGCACCTACTAAGACCCAACAACTAAAGAAAGAGCGCCTGGCTCCAAAACTAGCTTGTGAGTGGTTGGTGGTTCCTAAGGAATGTCACTTAGTCAAAATCTTGAATATGGCTCCTGAAATCAAGGACAGTGAATTTTGCTCAAGAGTTAGAGGATTTCTACAGGATGAAGAATGGTTGACCCAAAGATAAAACTGCTGTTTATTTTTGACATTTATTTAGAGCTCTGAGGTTTAGATAAGCAGAAAGTCAATTACAATATCTGTTACCCATAACCCTAAGTCTCTACTACCCTAGCAGGGACAACCAGTTACCAAGAGGGCAAGCAGAGAAGAGCTGTCCTGGGAAGAAGTATAGTCCATGGTTTCTTATCAATGACTGTATTGGTTATATTGATTATATCTACTTCAGATGGAGGAAATTTTCTACATGCTGTTGATAATTTTTTCCCCTCAAGGGATGCAAATATTCAACATGGCATAACTAAAAGAGAACACAATTTGATAAAAGACCTATTGTTGAGAACATAGTTAATTTTTAGATAAAAATACCCCTGAGCAAATTCCAACCTTACTGGGACTCAGTTCTTATTTTTCATCTGTAAAATGGTATAATAGTTCCTAGCACTTAGTTGATGGCAGGATGTTTGTGAAAATTCAGTGTCATATACTGCTACATAAATGCAAAATATTGCCATTTGTTTTATTTGATTAAAAGTGACTACTTAAGACTACTGTTTGTTTTTTCTCATTGAATTTGATCAGCTCTGATGTCTATACCTATAACTGATATGCATTGATCTGTCCCCTCCCTGCCCTCTGGCCAGAGGTCATTGTCCAGAGTGGATGCTAATTAGGATTTCAATTTAAAAAAAGATGCTCCCTATCCCAGTTTAGTATGAGAGAGAGTGTAGCACAGTAATTAAGAGCATGACTGCTGAAACATGACTGCCCTGGATTAAATCTCTGCTCTGACACTAACTCAAGCAAGTTACCTTACCTCTTTGATCTTCAATTTTTTTCATTGGCAAAATAATGATAACAATTGTGCAAATTATATAGTATTGTTATAACTACTAAATATTTAGTGATTATATAGCACCTAGTACAGTATCTAGAAAGTGTTGATCATTGTAAAGGTACTAAGTTTCTTTCATGAATTATCTCATTTAATTGTCATGCAAACTTGTCATATAGTTAGTAATGGTTATCATCATTTTACTGCTAAAAAATCCTTAGTTGTAAAGAGGTTAAATGATTCACTAAGGTTACACAACTAGTAAGCACTTGGGGCCATGACTAGGCAGTTCCAATAGTTTATATTTTAACAACTCTCTTCAGTCCATAAATGATGCAAGTTATTTACATAACCTCTTGAACTGCACCATCATGGCTTAGAAAAATGCCAAGGTCAAGCATTAAGAAAAAAAAAAAAAAAGCAAAACAAAAATTTGAGGATAAGCAAAAAGGAAGACCTTTACCTGGGAATACTTAAAATATACAGCCATGGAAAATTCAGTTGTATTATAAGGGGGGAAAAAAAAAACCTGGAAAGAGAATCTCTGTTGGTGAAGTGCCCTATTGCTCACAAATAACAACATGCAAAGGAAACTTGGCTCGGCCTGTCCTTACCTGCTCAGACAGAGTATTTGCTGAGATCAGATTGAAATGCTTCTGTGTATGGGTAACCCATTATTCAGACACCATGAACACAATCTGTCTCCCTCCTTGTCATGGTTCATCTTCTGCTTTCAATTTTGGCCCTGGTTCTTATAATGCTTAGAAGTGACCTGGAGGCCTTTGCCAAGACCGTTTGATGATAATCACTCAGTTCCCCATGGCACAGACACTTTGTGGAGTTGGGGGTACTTGATTGAAAATCACTTATTCCATCCCGAGAAGTGATATTTTCAGTTTACTTCACACAGACAACACTTTTTCAAATTCAGAGTGGATGTCTGTTCCCATAGCACAGGTAATTTATTCCAGTTACTTAAAATTGAATTCTAAATCCTTGTGCCATTGGTAATTTAGGATGGATATACGGAGGAGTTTCCTGAGAGTCTTAGGGGCTATTAAACACCGAAACATGCTACAAAAGAAAATTGAAGGATCCTCTTCCTGACTAAGGTCTGTAAAGTGGAATCAATGAACACTGTCTTGTGTGAGCTAGGGTGGACCCATATGAAGGCAGAGATATGGAATAGATGATTTCTCAAAATCTCTTCTACAGGACTGACATTCTATGATTCATAATTTAAAATCGATGCTACATGTTCAGAAAAATTATACCTTATCAGTATGTGAAGAAAGTAAACATAAAATATCCTAGAGGCAAGCATAAGCATTTATGGTGTACTAAACAAATCCTGATGCTTTAAAAGATATCCACAAGTTTATTGATTTACAATCTTGGTATCGAAGGAATCCAAGGTTTTTGATGTAGCATCTAAAATTCATGCATTGAGAATGGAGAAAGTCTTACTAAAATACTCACAGGAAAGGGGTCAGAAACCTCAAAACATGCTCTCCCACGTATATTATATAAGAACCTGAAGATATGAGTGGCTGTCAAAGATTGTACTATGTTGTTTTTAAATATATATAAACTACTTATTTTTTCATATTGGTAATTTAGACAGTTCTTCATTGAGCATGGTCGTGCTTCAAAATTTGGGGCCTTGAGAGATGAGAATCCATTTTTCTTAATAAACAATGTTGATTTACTTGCCTTTTTAGTCATTTAGCTTGAAGAATGGAATAATGATTCTTTAATCTTAAGCAAGTGATGAAATGGTAATTTTTTGTATTGCATTTCTTCATCTTGAATTTCAGGGTTGCAGGAGGTATAGGAAATTTATGTACAAATACTACAAAGAATTTCTAGGCATACTCATTGAACAATTTTTATTGAACAATAATTTCTGAGGACCAAATATATGTTAAGCACCGTGGCTAGACTTTGTGGATCTTACAATCCACCAGAAGAGATATACTGAGAAGGTAATCACAACAAAAGATTATTTCAGATGTGCATACATATTTAAGGTAGGAAAGGCTGCAAAGTACAGAAAGGTGAGGCAGAAAGGGGTGGCAACACATTCAGGGTGAGGATGTAAAACCCCTTGTTTTGTACTCCGGAAAAATAAAATGCTATGTGTCACATAATTTTTGCTAGGCAATATAATGTTTAAGATTTTTTTTTCATCAACCTCATGCCCAAGGTAAATAAGTAACTCTCTCGGGAAGTAATATAAGCATGATTTTCACCTAATGAAATGAAACATGTTTCTCAAACCCTATATGAGAGCACTAATTGCTTTATTCGGAGATCACATCCTATAATCAAAACTTTTGTATGTTTAATAAGCAACAAATTCACCTTCCACATATTTTGAGTACAACTTCTTTATCTGATACGACTGATGAAAATCAATTGGTCTGTTTGGTCAGGTATGTTTCTTAGTAAATGAACAGCTTGTGGGAAACAACCTTCCAACCCTAGACTGACCAACCAGAAGTGTTTAATAATGCCATTACCAAGTTAGGTGCTCTAATCTCGGGGTCGGGGGTGGAACTAGATCACTTGTCAGTATTTAAAAGACACCACAGGTGTAAACTTTCCTTGCAAAAGCAAGCTACTGTACAATTGTGGCAGGATAATTATAAATAACAAGATACTCTATCTCATACAATGGAGTCTCAAAATTAAAATAGGAGAAATAGAAAATGTTTACCTGAGCCTGTGAGGTCAGTGATAATCTTCAACCCTCCTCTCCACATGCCATTAATAATTAAGATATTATCTAGACAATATTTTTCAGTTTATTGTCAGAGAGAAAAAGACAAAGCCTTAAAGGAAGGGGATTTGATTTTTTTAATCAAAGCATATAAAAAGGGAAGTTATTAGAGTCAGAGGAAAGTTCAAATATCTGAATTATTGCAATGATATTGCTATCCATTGAGAAGTATAGTCAATGAGACTTCTTATATAAAAATAACCTATTACTTGCTATGAATTCTTGAAAGGTGAAGGTACATAACTGTCTTGAGATCCATAACTGCTCACTGGGTACCATAAGTGCAGTGCAGGTTAAGATACCTCATGTTTATCCAATCCTTTATAGTGGAAAAGTCCTGCAGCTTCCACACCAGCTTTTATGTGGAGGTACGTGGCAAATTGAGAAATAAGTGAGCTGAGAATTATCATATAAAGCTCTCACATTTGGGTGACTGATAATGAACAATGCAGAAAACTAAGGGTCTTTAATCCTGCAGAGCGCAGGGATTTAAAAGGGTGATTATATTGTGAGGCAGTGTGGAAAATATCATTGTGTAGTGAGTGAGGAAGCTGGGTAGAACTGACTGAGGAAAGATATTTCTTTATGGGTAGGACCCATTCATCTGGTCCTATAATTAATGATAATATATTCAGCTAATACATTCAGTTATCTATGATATGTGCATGAGAGCCAGCTCCTGCACGCTTTCCAGCATGCTTCTGGTAAATTTTGCAAAGACACAAGTCTTATTTAAAAATGTTCTTTCTATAGTCACAATCACAACTGTGAAGAATTCCACCCTTCCTTTGGGATAGCTAAAGTGAGTGAGATAAAGTAAGGGATGAGATCAGATGCTCAGAAGTATCAGACAAATTTTGCTGCATTTTTTTCAGGGAATTGTGTTTTGTTAGGTGATCCAACAAAGAAAATATTTTCTTCATTCCCAAATTGTATAATGAAGAACTTTGTCCTCAGCCAACCTCTCCAAAGCATATAAAAGTGTGAAAGAAATCCCCCAAATCTCATGAATGTTTATTGTTTGTAAATCAATTCAGGAGGGAGCTGCCGGTCCTGAATAGAATTATCAACCATGCTCTTTTTTCTGTTTAGTAGCCACCTATTGTGTGACTAGTCTTATGATTCATGATTACCCAAACAAAGACTGGATTTTTTATTGTGTAATTTGCTACAAAAAGTCAGAAAGAGCTAGCGATCCTTTGAAAGCCAAATGAAAAAATAAGTATGTTTGAATTAGAACATGAGTTACTTTAAAACCTGCTCCTCATATATTTACTCTATAAAATTTTTCTATTTATACTCAAATTAAGAAAAGCTAGGAACAATTAAAAATACAAAATTAAATTTAAATTAATTTAAATTCAACATACAAAAGTAAAACTGCAAAAGAAATTAAAAATCTATAATGGAAACAAACAAAGCAGATATATCTTATATTCAAAAGAACTCAAAACTTACTAAAATGAACACAAAGAATAAAATGTGAAAGATAAAAATTTCAAGTGAATAGTTAAAATTGACATTAAGGCATTTAACAAAAGTGTAAAATTTTTAAAAGGAGAGAAAAATATAATTGGATAAAAATAATGCAAAATGAATGTTATTTAAAAGACTAGCTTGAAGAAGAAAAGCAAATGAACTAAAAGGAATAGCTAAATGATGTGTTGCACTGATAATGTTCTCTGACTTAATACTGTGGCACAGCGGCACAAGTTATAACAGAAAGCCAGTGAGAACAGCAAAAAATGTTTTCCTTTTATATATGTGCAAAAGTCAATTTTCTTTTTTCTATTTAACTTTTGGTCAATATATGATCTTTGCCTTCAGGCGTGGTCACCGTAGTTCTCCCACCATCAAGGCACCTATAGTCCATCACTGTATTCCCTCATGCTCGTCCCCCACCCCATTTTCACCCCTCTTCACCCCCTAATTTTCTTTTGTTTTTTTGTATCAAGTAGTCTGTTTTAGAAAATGAAAGTGATGAAACGTGAATACAATTTTATTGAATTAAAACATTCATCATAGTACAGTAGTAATACACAGGCGAATTTAACTAGAAGCAAAGATTTTAGTTCAGAATAATATGGCCAAGTCATATTCTGGATGGGTCCCATCTCCTGCTGCTTATTCAAGGGTTTTTCCTCTTTCAATTTTCCCTCATATTTTTTTTAAAGAGATATTTATTTATACATACAAGCTGGGGTACAGGCCAGAGGCGTGGGGCAGTGAGAGGGCCCACCAGAGACAGAGCGGGGAGCAGAACAGGCAGATCTACAGAAATACACTGCTGAGGGGAGCAGCGGGCGAGGCAGGAGAGGTCTGCTGCGCCATGTGGGATTCTCCTGGGCCAGGCGTCGAACACGCATCGCGCGCTGTCGACAGCTCCACAGCGCAGCGTTCAACCGTTGCGCCACCAGGGAGGCCCTTCCCTCGTATTTTTAATCAGTAAATTATTCTCATCAGTACACAAACATATTTAATATTGCCCCTATCTTAACATAGCTTTCAACCAGCAAATCACTCATCAAAAATATAAAAACAGTATCTATAAAATAATAAGGACAAGACAGCTAACTAATGAGAAACAGACAAAATGCTGGACAGTTCTCAAAGGCAATGGCTAATATCCTAATAAACATGATTTCATTGCTTCTGTGAAATATAAATTAAAACCATGTCACTACTGATAAAATGAAAATTTAAAAAGCAACTAAGTGTTGGCAAAATTATTTAGCAACTAGAAGTTTTATACAGTGCTTTAAGAAAAAACAAAAACAATTCGTAGAATTGTTTGGCTCTAATTATATCACGTGTTTTCCAGAGCCTAAAAATTCTATTCCTACTTGAATTCATACATATGTTCACCAAAAGTCACATGTGATCAAATACATGATGAGAAACTAGATTATGGCTAGTGCACAGCACCACTTTCATAATAGTCCAAAACTAGTAATTCTCTACAACACACACAAAAATAAATTGTAGTAGATACAGACAATAGAAAATTAAATAGTGGTGAGAATGAAAAACCTAAAACTACCTGTAACAAAGTGAATAATCTCACAGACATAATGTGCAGCAGTGGAAGCTAGACACAGTTGCAGGCAACACTGTAGTGTCAGACATCAGTATTGGGGTGCCTCTTGGGAATTGATTAGTGACTGCATGGAATAGTGAGGGTTTGTAGGAAGGTGGAAAAGTCTGTTCTTTGCTCTGCAGGCTGTTAAGGTTTAAAACTTAATGGAAAAAATGTATTTAAGACATGTACTTGCAAGTATCAGCTTAAATTAGAACCTGAAGAAAAATATAGTAATTCTTGGCCCCACAGTGTTTTAACTACCATACTTGGATATGACCTTTTTTCTTCTTTTTTTTAATTAAGTACTTTTTATTTAATTATGCATACAAGAGCTGGGGTGTAGGCCAGAGGTATGGGGGAGTGTGAGAGGATTCACCAGAGACAGAGTGGGGAGCAAAACAGGCAGATCTACTGAAGTACACTGCTGAGGGGAGTAGTGGGGGAGGCAGGAGAGGGCTGCTGCACCATGTGGGAAGACCCCTGGCCAGGGATCGAACTCATGCTGCAGTGGCTGCAGATAGCTTCACAGTGCTGAGACTTAACCCCTTATGCTACCAAGGAGGCCCCATATGACCTTTTCTAATAAGCCTTCTCAAACAACTTCTGAAGCGTTATATACTAACTACATTTATTGTATCCACACCCTCACACTGTTTTCTCTGTAGACTTTATTCCAATTGGTCCTTTGTGCCCAGTACTCAACAGTAGGACTAGTCAGGGCTAACCCGTAATCAGCTTTAGTCTTCATCTTAACCAACCTATCAGCAGTGTCTGCCACACCGATCATACGATTACCCTTAAAAATGTTTTATTCCTTAGATTTGTGACACTACATTTTCCCCCTAGCTACTTCTTTAAAGTGTCTCTTGCTCAGTATAACAAATTAATCCAGAAAAATGTTAACATAACTAGAATTCAGAGAGCACTTCAAACTTCAAGGTAACTGTAAGTACAAAAGTGAATGCTAATTTTCAGCTCAGCCATCACTCAAGCTTGGCAGACAGGTGGGAGTGGGAGAGAGAAGGAGGCCTTGGAAAAACTGCTGAGGAAGAGGAATAGGAGATAGAAAGGATCTGTGACCTAAATTTTTCCCAGAAGGTGAAAGGCCACTATGAATGTGAAAACATTAAAAAAGATCCTAATAAATCAGAGCACTTGCAGCAAAATAGGCACATAAAAGTGTGTGGGGCTTGCAGTGACAAGATAGAGAGACATTGTTTCTATAGGATGAGTATGAGGAAAGACAATGGCATCCTTGGAGCCCAAAGAATAAAGGGAAAAAAGAAGCAAAAAGAGAATACTGTGTTCCTGCTAGAAAGAAAGAAAAAACACAAAATCAAGGGCATATAATTTCTTCTTACACTAACCAAATAAACCTACCAAACAACTGCATTTGCAACACTGACATAAGAAAAATAGGCTCCTGAAATGGGAAACTTGTAACCCCATCCCACTGTTTCCCTTTCTGCAAAAAACACAGACAGAAGCTGTCTTCATCTAACATCCCCGCTATAGGGCCAAAACATAGTAAAAACCAGGCAATTCAACTCATGAAAATTCTCTCAGGAAATCAAAGACAAAGAAAAAAAAAAACCTAACGCAGTAATTCAAACTGAAGTAAGTATACTCTGGTAAGCACTTGTGGATATATAGTTAAAATAAGAATTGTAGATATTAAGTAAGAAATTAAATGAAAATTAATAGAACTCAGCAAACAATAAGAAAAAGAAATAACAGGAGAAGAGGGAGAAGGTGATAAAATAGAGATTTTAACAGCAATGATGACTAATTATAAGATACTCCAGAGAGAATAGCCTTAAACAAAATATTAATAAAGAACTTTGAGAAAGGTAGGAAAATGTCCAAGAGAATAAAAATGAGCTAAAAATGAGAAGTTAGAAAGTTGAAAAGGAAAGTATGTAAAATGGAAATAGGCAAATATAAAAATAACGTATAAAATGGATTCTCTGACAATGAAAAACAAGATAACAAACCAGAATTAATATTTAATTTTTAATCTAAAAAATTCCTGGAAACAAAATAAGAAGGCTTTCTAAATATGGAAGATACCCAGCAGGTACCGTAGACCTTTTCTTGAAATGACTGTGGAGAATAAAATAGAAGCAAATATCACAGCAAAATGATACTTGTGCTAAATTGATAACATCTACTGAGGTGAATGCCATCAGACATAGCACCCAACTCATGCTGCTTCACTTCATTATCCACCTTTCCCCCACACCAGAATACTGCTAGGAATCTTTTCACCCTAGGTGGTGTTCAACAATCTCTGAAGGATGCCTATGGTCAGGGTGAGGGAGGAGGAGATAGAGCAAGAGAGTGACAGAGAGAGGATAGATATATAGAGAAGGAGGTTGATAGAGAAACAGAGCCAGAGAGGAAACAGGTAAAGATAGACTTAAAAGTTAGACTAGACTTTAGACTTAGATATGACATATATCCGGGATTTCTGTCTCCCTTTGCCTAGAGATCAAATGGTCTTGGTCCAGAGACTCCCCATACTTTTGCTTTTGCCCAAGTAAATAAGGAGGAAACTGAATTACTTTGCATTCACTTCTAAAAGCTAGAGAGCATAATCTTAACAGTAGTCAATTACAAGATGTTTGTTAATAAATCTATAACATTTACTGATTTAAATAATTCTTTAGGACATCCAGGCAAATCTATTTGACTTGCAGGCAAAAATATCAATAATTTAAAAGAGCAGGATAATTTGAATGACATAAAATTTCTTAAAAGTAAGGAAAAGCAAAACAATAGTGAGCAACATTTTCAATAAAAAAAATGACACAAGATTTTACACACAAAAAATCTGTCATTGAACGGTGTAAAGCTATAGAAAAATAATTTAAACAGTTTATACTGTACTCACAAGCCCTCCTTGGAGAATCTTCTAGAGGATGAGCAAATAAGAGATAACTGGGGTAACCTTAAAAAATGGAATCATGATGAGCATTTACTTTATCGAAGCTGAGTACTGTAATTGAAGCTAAAGTAGTGAAGAAGGTAGAAGAATGGTGAATAAATTTTATATGTTCTGACAAACTAAACATACTGCAACTAAAATGATGGAAGAAAGAAAAGCAAAAGAACACACAACAAGCCACTGATATTTGCACAGGCAATAGGCAGAAATAAAAATTATGCTGTCAAAAATCAACAACTCAAATAATAGATGTTTATCTGAGAAATCAGGGTACTAAGACCATTAGAAAATTTTAAGTATAAAGAAATCACTAGAAGAAAATATAAAGTAAATACAAAATTAAATCTAAAAATGGGAAGAACAAAATAAGCACAAACAATACAGAAAGAAACAAAGCAATGATGATGTAACACATACAATAATTACAAAACTGTAATTATATAAATTTATAAAAGTCATAAAATATGAGTTACTGGTCATAACACCTCAAGCTCTATTTGTGAGGAGTCATCATTTTATGTACACAAAACATCCTACCTGTTTAGGTCTTAATAGATGCTTTAGAGAAAACATTAATGGGGGGATTTTACAGGGCAGCAGAGACAATAAAAAACTTTAAAAAAAATAATTGATTCAAACAATCTGGCAGTCACAGTTTGCTGGTCCCTAAGCATTAGGAAAGCTTGCAGAGGCAGACACCAGAGGCACTGGGTCAGGGCCTGAAATGATTGACAGGGAAAATGGTTCTTCTGCGAGTTCACTTTGTCCGAACCACGAGAAACTCACTTATGAAACTCTTCCCTGTCCTCTACAGTTTCTTAATTTTGTAATCGAATCATTATTCAGGAAGAGCTGACACAGGAAGATGGTTGATAGCATTGCTTCTTTGATAAGAGAATAATTTCTTAAAAGCCGTCCTCTTTGGGGGAGTACAAATGCTTTAATGATCCCTACACACAATCTTACAGTGGTTAAAATAAAAAGACAGTTATTGCTGTCTAGGAACATAGAAGAAAAATAAGTAAATAAGACACACACAGGGACAATGTATTTATTTTTTCTCCCCCCTGTGGACTAGAGGTTCAATTTTTGGAATGCAAAGAATGTATTTTATCTGATCTACTTTTATAGTCTATGAAGCCCTTCCCTTAATATTTTCTGACCTTGTTGGATGAGTTTTTTTAAAAAATATTTATTTATTTATGCATATAAGAGCTGGGGTGTAGGCCAGAGGTGTGGGAGGGTGAGAGGATTCACCAGAGACAGAGGGGAGCAGAACAGGTGGACCTACTGAAATACACTGCTAGGGGAGCAGTGGGCAAGCCAGGAGAAGTCTGATGTACCATGTGGGTCAGATCCCTGCCTGGGGATCAAACTCACACTGCAGTGGCTGCGGATAGCTTTATAGTGCTGAGACTTAACCCCTTGTGCCACCAGGGAGGCCTTTTTGCATAAGTTTTAACCACATTTTCATACCCTGTCTTGCACTACATTGGATTATGCATGTGTGGTAAAATAATTTACTAATTCTATATAAAACTGTATGAGGATTATTTCTGTGTGCACTATGTGTGAGACTAGTTGTGTTTAAGGTACACTTAAACCATTAGGAAGTTAAGAAAAAATAAGCATAAATACCTAATACCTCTAAGATGTTAAAATGATGTTAAATTCCATCAGAAAATAACTGTAACATAAAAGCTTTTACATTTGCATCTTTTCCACTACATTTGTTTGATTTTTCAAGATTGTATTGAATTTGTGACAAATTCTTGCTTTTGTTATGATACTTGCAAACACACGGGGAAAGAAAAAAGAGAAGGATAAATAAGTAGGGAGGGCTTGGAAAATATACTTTACAGTGGTATATTTAGGTAAAGATAATGCAGTTTGCTAACTATTTTGCATTTAGTTGTAAAATTTACTTTCCAAAAAATACTTTCATTTTTTTTAAAGATTCATTTATTTATGCATACAAGAGCTAGGGTATAGGCCAGAGGTGTGGGGGGTGGGGGGGTGAGAGATTCACCAGAAGACAAAGTAGGGAGCAGAACATGAAGATCCACTAAAACACACTACTGAGGGGAGCAGCGGGCGAGTCAGGAGAGGTCTGCTGTGCCACGTGGGAAGCTCCCTGGCTGGGGATTGAACTTGTGCTGCAGTGGCTGCGGATAGCTTCACAGTGCTGAGACTTAACTCCTTGTGCCACCAGGGAGGCCCAAAATACTTTCATTTGTGACAGTGGCACAAACATACATATTTTTAAAATATATTTTAAGTTTTTTTTTGAAAAATCTGTTTATCCTTAATCTTTATTGTTGAAAAGTGCAATGAAATAGCATAACAGTATATAATGGAAAATATATACGGAAGACAAAATTTGGAAAGTATCTAAGTAAGGTACCTATAATATCTGCTGGGACTCATAATATAGAAAACAGTACTATTCTTAGTCTGACCCCTAGTGTTAATAGCAAATAAGTGTAGAGTTGGACAGTATTAGAACAATAACCAAAAATTTAAAGGAAATAAGTAACAATTTGTTTTCATTATAAAGTAATTTATCCTTCATGAGTAAATACTGAGCACAGAAGTGTCAATACAGAAAGAGAAGGGAAACCTGAGGGTGACTCTTCTTAGGGTCACATATTTACTCTGAATTAGTTTATGGGGCTGTATTTCTAACTTAGATCCACTCCACTGTCCATAAATCTGTTTTGGTAAAACTGTGGGGATATATTCTCTGGCTTTTAGACCCTGTCATCATCACTCCCTGAGTTGATACAGGTGCAATCCTTGCCAATTCTGAAGTTGGCAGGCAAGTTCAAGTTATTCTAAGGGCACAGTAGAAAGAGCCAGAGAAGGAACTCTTTTTTATTCATCTAGTTTGAATTCAGAATTGTCTTTTTTTCTCAATAAACTGAGACAAGCTTAAGAATTATCCACCTATTAACAAAATATTCCTAAATAAAGCTCCCTATAATTTGAACAACTCAAATATTTCCCTCTTTTCTCTGGTATGGGGAAATCACATCTTATACAAGAAGCTCTGGAGCTTTGAACAATGTGTCTCATCAAATGAATTTATCAGTCAGGGATTAATTTTCATCCACAACTTCAGGTTCAAATTTCGGTAGTTAGGACCTCTTACCCTTCTTCAGTTTCTGCTGTTTCTACTTATCTTGAAAGGACAGTAGAACCTGACCACAAATTGAGTAACTAGAATGAAGCAATGGAACAAAAATTAACCAAACCCAGCTAAAATGATGGAAAAACCAAGCTTTTTCCTAAACTGACAAGTTGAGTTTCAGAGAACAGGAATGGAAGACTGTGCTGTCCTCAAGGTGACCCTTCAACAGTCTGGAACAAAAATTGCCTTGAAAAGGCAACCAAGATATCTGACTAATGGTTACATGGAAGCATTTAGAAGCAATTGTGTGCTCTATTTTGTGACAGTTCTCAATCCAAATTTCAGTTACACCATGGCTCAACAGAAAGCAATCGATGAGACTCAGCCAACTGGCATTTTTCTATATTTTCTTCTTTCCTTAACAATTTAAATATTGCCCAAAGTCCCACTTTCAAGAAGATAAATTTGAGCCTTGCCTCTTGTCTTCTTGTGTGTCAGCTTGCAATAAAGCTATTTTCTCAAAGTCAGTGTCATAATAATTGGTTTAATTATTATGGGTTCAGGCAGTGAACCATTGCTCCATAATATGGTGATATGCCCTTGGCAGACAAAGATAAGAATTACGACCTATTTGCTTACTTTTGTTAAGATCTGGAACATAGTTGCTCTAATTTTATTTATCTTTCACAATCTGCTTATTTTAATACACCCAAGTCAGTGTCTTTTTATTTAATAATAGTCTACTTCTTTTGATTCTGAACTCAGTTTGTGATTGCCTACTTCAGACTTTGGATAACTTGACTGTGCTTCCAAAGCAATAATGACTACATCAGGAAATGACCCTTCTTGCTTCCTACACCAGAACATTATCCCCTAGATAACCTATGATACATTTTAGTAAGACATACCTACCAAGTTTATTTTTCAGTAAAGTTTGAGTAACTGATGTTCCAGTTACCACCCAATTTCTTATCTTGGAAATATTTATAAGGTGATTAAAGGTCATATTTAGTGGTAACCTAATTATTATTGGACTTAAACTATTTCATTTTCTTAACTGCTTTTTGTCTTTTGGTGTGCTGATAGAAAGTTTTGAATAAAAAGGTTCTTTTAAAGAAGTTATCAAAATAAACTTGCAATAAAACTGCAACATTTTTGATGGACCAATAGTCAATGATGTATGCTGCATATATTTGAGTTTTTTGCTGTGTAAAATTTTTCTGTGGTTAAAGAGGCACATAATAAGGATAATCATTTTTGAGTATTTACTATCACTTTGTAAATTATGGTGACTCAGACTATCACCACCCCTGTGCTCAGTCATCCTAACTGTTAATACCTTTATTTACACATCCAAAGCTCCTTGATGCTGGTCTATCTTCCAAATATGGAGCCCAGCAACCTCAACATTCTATGAACTCCTCCAATGGTATTCTGATAGCTATCATTCACTTTTTATCATTGGTTTCTGATGCTTTTATTCCCAAAACCTAATTAACTCAGGTTAGCGTTAATACAAGTAATAAATCTCTTAATTAAATAACCGAATTCTGGAATTGGTTCCAGGCAAAATAATGCACGGAGCAGTGACAATTCCTATTCATAAATGCCAACAGGAATATAGTACCCCACAGAATGAAATGGCTAGATAAGTTAATTAATTCACCACCCATGCTCATCCAAAATAAGATTTCTATTTATTACAAGACTTTAGGAGATTTGCACTATTTTTCCATGAAGAATAAAAGATGTTTCAGACCACAGGGTGACAAATGCCAACCCACTTACCCTCCGAGGCAAACACGGTTATCATAATAAACAGTAGGACTAGCACAATAAGTATATTTTAACTCACGCTACTGGCATGGTTCTTTGAACATGAGTTTTCTGGAAGCAAGTTGAAAACAAAAATGAAAACTCAGGTCTGGAGAATAAAAGTCTGTCCTCAACCACCAAAATAAATTGTTTCCACCCTCTCTCAATTCACAGTCCTGAAATAAATCACAGGTAAGAACTTCTAGATTAAAGGTAGACAAGATGGACTTCAAAATGAATCTTGCAATATATCATCATTAGATTTTGCAAAATTTTCCCTAGCCATAATGGAAGGGTCTTAAAATGATGAGATCCTCATTTACTTGTTCAGGTAATTCTTTAGTGCAATGAAACACCAAATCTTTCAAGGACTATCAGACACTATGAGCTATCCCTGAGAACCCAAAACACTGCTGCTTACCCCAGTCTTATTTAGGGAGTGTGGGCAACAGACAAACAATTGAGTTTTCACTTTAGTCCCCTGGCAAAAATAAAAGACAGTCAATCACTGTTTATAGTTATTTTAACGGTTCCTGAGGGCATAGTTTAAACAAAAGTCTTTAGAAGCAAGATGTATCCCACTACTGATGCCCTCACTCATCAAAAAAGACTACTGGTTGTACACAGCCAAGTGAAATCCCTGGAACCTTCTCCTCCTCTCACGTAGTATATCAAAAATCTCAGTATGCTGCTCCCCTCTTTACACCCCACCCTCCATTATCTCATTTCTAATCTTTGAGTTAGAGCATTCAATATCTCATTACATGTCAGTATTGCTGCAATGTCAGTAATACCATTACTTATAATTATCTTATCACCTAATTCTCATATTATTTTCAGTTCATGAAATTGTCCTTATCAGATTAAGGCACTGAACTACTACTAGATAGATAAAGCCTTTTTCATTTATATAAGTAAGTGCTGGATTTATCAAAATTGTTTTCCCATTTTATTGGGTTACTCATAATTCTTCTTAAGTCTATAAATGCAATGCATATTATTGAATTTTCTAATGTTAAGCTAAATTTAAATTCCCAAAGTCCAACTTTTTAAAAATGTATTAACATTTATAAATATCACTAGATGTGTTTTTCTAGAATTTTATTTAGAATATTATATTTAAATCACAAGATATATTGATCTATAATTTTTCTTTTACTTTTTTATACTTGACAAATTTTTGACCTTGACAATTTGGTTTCAAACAACTTGGGCTTATAATATTTGATTTAGCATGTCCATTTTTCCTGTTACTGGAAGAATTTAAGTAATGGAAGTGTTATCACTTGCTTGATATTTGGTAGAATTCTTTTATTGATGTAATCTGAGTGTAGAATTTTTCCATATGGAAAGATTGACTATAGGAATATAGACTATTCTATATTGTCTTAAGTTGGCTTTCATAAATAGTTTTGCTATAAGAAGCTTTCTTTTCATTTATTATTACTTGTTTGGAATGAAGTTGTTCCTAAAATCCTTGAACTATTTTATGTATGTATGTATGTATGTATTGCTTATTGAAATGATAATATTATCTACCTTTTACTCCAGTATTGGTTATTTGTATTTTCTCTCCCTTTATTCGTGATGTTTTAAAGACATTTTGTTTTATTAGTCTTTTCAATGAATTTTGGCTTTTTTTGGCACTTTCTCATCTATGCAGTTTTAAATGAATACTATCAATTTCTGCTCTAACTTATACTCACTTCTTTTTGAGGCTTGATCCTGCTTTTTTTTTTTTTTTTTTTTTTTTTTTTTGTAATTTCTTGAGAGGGCTACTTAGCTGTGAAAATTTTAAGCAAATAGAGTAAATTCAAACTTTTCCCCAAAACTTCCATTTTTCTTCCATTTGCTATGAGATCATTTACATTTCTACATACAAACTGACTAAAATTAGGAAAGAAAATTCAGCATGTGCTATAATTAAATTATTTTACTTAATGTAGGTCATGTGAGAAAAGCACCATAAAAGTTAAAATTGTTCAAGATTTTGGAGACATCTAACCAATACATTGTCAAATTATGAAATGACAAGTGCTGCTTTAAGGAACTAATAGGAAGAATTTGAATGGAAACACTAGAATATAATTTTTTCTGAGATTTGAAGTAGTACTGATTTTTTCTTTTATCTAGGGCACATCAGATGCCTCCATAAAGTTCTTATTTAGTTATGTAGTTTTAATTTTCAGTGTGGTAACCCTGTATTACATGTGTCTTTTAATCATGTATTAATAGTCAGAGCTTTTTGGATGTTTTCTATAATCACTATGATGTCCTGAAAATATGTTGACATCTTGAACGAAGGAACTCAATACCTGAATGACAATGATTTCCACAGGTCAAGCAGTGCTTTCCTGAGCTGCTAAAAGGGAAAACTTAGTGTGTCACAATTTATTTTCTTTTGAAACAGGATGAAAGAATTTGGATGGCAGATTCCAATGAAATATTAATTCCATCGGTTTTTGAAATATTAACAAGAACATCTCTATAGATTCAAAGATGTAGTATTCAGAGTACAAAGTACAAAGGACATATTGGCAATTGATACATATGTTGTTTATATTTATCTTTACTCTCCTATTTAACCATATAGAAGATTGGAAACATAAAGGCAAAAAAAAAAAAAACCCAGAATATAGAAAAGATGATGTTTTAATTATTCTCCATTAATCAGCTATGTGTTAATATGAAGTTATCAATCAACTGATACAGAAAATCATAAGCTTGTAAAAACTGCTTTTCTAGAAACTGAAAGTCTTTATAGAATATTAGTAATTTTATTAGTAATTGTACATATTAGTATGTGAAATATATAAAACACCTGATATTTACAATTTGATAACTTGGTAGAACAGATTACTGCATTATTATCAGATTATTTGTATTGCTATCTTTACTTTTTAACTGCTTAAAATCACTAGAAGTTTCAAGAGATATTTTAATATTACAAACTGGTATATTCATGTCTTTAATTATTCATAAAATTAAGTTGGATTGAACTTGCATGCTACTCATCCTTGAAAGTTATATGTGTGGAAATAAAACTTAAGTTAAATCGTCTTTTTTTTAATTCTAGAAAACACTAAAAGTCACAGATCGTTATTGTAGTAGTCACAAATTATTCCCCCTAATTCTCCATAATTGCTTTATTCTTTTTCAAATTATGCTGTTTGATCTCTCTGCATTCTGCCAGTAAAAAAAAAAAAATAACACAGGAAGACTAGTATAAAATACAATAGTAAACAATATTTTTTATTACAGAAAAGATGGAATCTCTGCAACAAGGAAACCACAAATGGTGAATTATAACAAGATCACCTTGATGACTCAGGTGTATAGTGACACACCAGTCAAGGGCTTTATATGTGTTATTTAATCCTTTTCAGTAGCAATTATCTCATTTGAAAATGGAGAAAGATGAGTATTTCCTGGGTTTCTTACACCTCAAATAATGAATCTAAGGTATAGACCATTGACGAATTTCTGGAATTCCCCATGTTCTGGGGAATTAAGTCAGTAATATCACCAGCAGTGAACCAGAGTTAAGGGCCAGTGACTAAGGTCGTGCCTACTTGGGCTTTCATCATCAGGGGTAAAACTTGGTCCTTCTCATTTGGTGTTAACACCAGGTTTCCTTGAAATAATCTGTTTCACTAGTGATTGTGTGACCAAAGCATCCAGGTGGAACATTTCTTCTTCATGATTCCCAGCAGGAATCACTAGTTGATAGCACACTGGGATTAAATGTGATGCCTCTAGAGCTTCTACACCCTTCTCAGAGGTGAACAGAGATACCCAGGAAACCACACATTTCCTCAAACCAATTCAGCTTTTCTAGCACTACTTCTTTGAATCAATAAGGACTAAATTACTAAGTTTGATTTTTCAGTCATAAGGAGACTCAGAGCTAAGACATCATCAGTTCCCTTCCAGTTCCTTATCATTAAATAGCTCTGCTCGATCTCCTTTTATTCCCATTTCCACCTCCCAAGTCCTAAAACCCTTCACTGTGCTCGCTCCAAATAATCTTGCATTTTAATTTTCTTCTCTAATTGCATCTGTCACATTCTTGATGTGAGACTTAACTCTCCCCTAAAGATCTTATTTCTGGGCCTCCCTGGTGGCGCAGCAGTTGAGCGCTGCGCTGTGGAGCTGTCGACAGCGCGCGATGCGAGTTCGAAGCCCAGCCCTGGAGATTCCAACATGGTGCGGCAGACCTCTCCTGCCTCGCCCACTGCTCCCATCAGTAGTATATTTCTGATCCGCCTGTTCTGCTCCCCACTCTGTCTCTGGTGAACCCTCTCACTGCCCCGCGCCTCTGGCCTGTACCCCAGCTTGTATGTATCAATAAATAAATCTTTAAAAAAAACCAAAAGACCTTATTTCTCCTTAACCTCTGAAGTGGGAGCTGTTTTCCTTCTACTTTGTATGTTGAGCTGAAAGGTGGTAAACAGAATTAGCTCAATGTCTTGAAAGCCCCTGTCAGAGGTTTCTTCGACTTATTGTTTCTATCAAGAACATTTTTGCAAAATATTCATTCTTGGACATCTCTGGTGGCCTATGGGTTAAGTTTCAGTGCTATCACTGGGGTGGTCTGAGTTCAATCCCCCACATATGGCGCAGCAGACCTCTCATGTCTTGCCCACTGCTCCCCTTAGCAGTGTATTTCTGCAAATCCACCTGCACTGCTCCCCACTCTGTCTTTGGTGAGTCCTCTCATCCTCACACCTCTGGCCTACACCCCAGCTCTGCTATGCTAAAATAAATAAGATATTCTAAAGAAAATGCATTCTTGCGCTATCTACAGCTTATCTCACCCCCTAATGGAGGGAAGAAAGAAGTTGCAGGCTTGTGAGCACAAATTTGTTGGATTATAGATCATGCACAAAATGACCCAAAGTGGTCTAGAGTAGCCAAGAACTCATTTTACTATTAAATTCCCAGCCCCTGGGACAGATTTGGCCTTCATTTTCTGACCATGTGATAGATGAGAAAGTATGTTGTCCAAGTGCACCTGTGCCTCTATAGGACCTCTAAGAACATGCTTCCCAGCTCTACCCTCTAGCTGAAATCTGGCTCCACCACCCCTGCTTGGTAATAAAAAGTGAAACTACAACTTGCTCAAGTCGCCTTCTCCTGAAGGATCTCCCTGGAGCTCTGTCCTCTGCTCTGTCACTTATGATAAACTCTGGTGCTCTTGTCTCCACTCGAGACCTCACTGCATTCTTGAGTCAGATACTCAAGAACTCACCCCACGCAGCTGATAACAGGGGACAGGTGATTGACTTGCTCTTGCTATTTTCAAGCTATACTTCCCTTCCTGCTAAAGCCCCCTCAAGCTTTGAATCTCATGTAGCAGATAATTCTAAGTTTTTTTGTTTGTTTTGTTTTGTTTTCTTATCTTCATTCTTTTCTATTGATTTTACATCCTAGATTCTATCATTCCTTTTGTGAAACAGGAGACTTTCTCCTACTTTAAATCTTGGCAATTTCAGTATACATGTGACTAATCTTTCCTCTCTCCTGGCCTCTTGCTTGGTCTCCTCTGCAAAATGACCTTATCCATCCACACTTCTCAGAAACTCATTCTCATGGCCATGCCTAAGATTTTATCAGACAATAATTATTATAGGACAAAATGGCAACCTCTGTTTATATCTTAATCTGTGGCACTAAATATACAGGTGCTTAAGGCACCCACAGAAACTTGTTTGACAACAGTCAGGGCTAAGTGTTCTGAGTCACTGAGAATTTAACTTTGCTAAAACTACTCCCCCTAATGAAACATAAAAGATGGGCTTACTAGGCTATTTTAACCTTGACAGAGTAAATAAATCAAAGATGAGATTAAGAGTCTTTGTCTGTTTATGTCTATGCCGTTTTAATGCAAAGTATAAAATTCATAAAATTTCTAATCCACAGATATGTATTCTGTAAGCACTGAATGAAAGAAGAAAATAAAAATAAGTGTGATAGAAGGACTAGAAAATTTCTTACTTTTAAAAACAAAACACAAAACTAACAGCTCTTTATAAAATCCAATAAAGAAAATACTGATTTAAATTTATCTTTGAAAGCAATTCAAACGAGATTGACTGGGTTAGTATGTTTAAATTGGAGTTATGTTTATCTAGGTTATTTAAATTTAAATGTTGAATTCCAGTTATTGTCAAAATGCAAGGGATTTAGTTCACCCCAGCAAAATAGCACTTTTGCTAATTACAGGCTTAATGTTAAATTAGGTCCTGTTTCTCTGCAGCCACAAAGTAATCAGATGAGAATCCCAAGCCTCTATTAGACATTTACATTAGAACAGCCTGATTCTATTGCCCAATCACACCAGGATTTGTTTGATAGCACTGGCAGATGTTATGAAAAACTATGGAAAATATAGTCACTGTTTCATAGGAAATGAGCACCCATTTAGGATCCCCCTGACATCAGAGCTGAGCACGTGAGTGCTCATGTAAAAAATGTACCACATACTTCTCAATATAATTCAGTATATATTGTTTAAGCACCTATCATGAAGATATTTGTTCTCCATCTGCCTCAGGAAAAAATTGCAAGGATTCACAAAGGAACTTTAAGTTTTTCAAAATTCAGTGTTGAAAAAAACAGAAAGCTATTGAGCCAATCTAATTTTAATGTTAATAAAAATGTACATAATTTTCCTTGAGTCACTAACTACATGTCTCCAAAGCTCCTTTTAATCTCCACAAAGACCTGATATCTATGATACTACGCTATTTCACTGTTATAAAACCCAGTGGTTCGGAGTTGACTAGGTGATAGACAGGCAGTCATTACCACTGAAAATAGAAGTGCAGCTGACTCTATTTCTCTTCTATTTTATGATGCCATGCTTGAATGCTAATTGTAGGTCAGACTCACCAAAGAAGAGAGAATTGGCACTGTCTACTTAACATATCACATGCCAAAGAAATAAGTTCTGGGCCAGGTTCTCCTGTCCCACCTCCCACCTGTCCAGGTGCTTCATGAGTTCTCCTGTCCCACCTGCTCAAGTTAAAAAATTCCTTTATAATAAGCTCCTCTTTTGGTTCAGGACACTCCTCTAGATTCTCTGAAATTTTTCTCAGAATATAGTTGCTCTCATTCATTCTCCTGATTTGTACCTTTGCCTTATATCTGGATTGCCCCTTCTGCCTACCTCCTTTGGATAAATAATTTGTTTGGCTAATAATAATAATAATAATAATAATAATAATAATAATAATAATGTAAGGAATTAACAACCATTTCAAGTTTTATTCAAAGTTTTTATTGGGGACAGTTGTTTTCTCTTTAAGATAAAATAATGAGTCACTGCCCTTGCGGTAGGTGCAGTGGGGTTGATTCCTGCTCCATCCATTTCATAACTGTTTCTGCACTCTGAGCTGCTGTGCCCTTGGCAGCGAGACTTTGCATGTGGCTGTGTGGCCACCATTTATTCCATCTGCATGTTCTATGCCATGGATTTTCTCCTAAATGTTTGATCATAAAAAGAGATTGCAATATAGTTTCTAACCCAACCTCTAACATTTGTACGTGGTTTCAAAAACCATCCTTGCTCTATTGAGGAATGACAAAGTCTAAAAATTTTGTGGAAAAAATGAATGTGACAATGACCTAAATCTAAAGAAACTAAGCCTCCTCATAGCCATGACAAAGGAAAGATTGGAAAAGGTGTGATTTAATTTCTTCTGTGCCTAAGTGTATCAGATACACTTATTAGTTTCCCAAGTTTTTGTCCATATATGCCATGACTTTTAAGAAGTCAACAGGGATATTCTATAAGGATGGTTTAGATAGAAGCATTCTATTTCCCAGATTTGAGTTTTTACTGTATTCTGTAAAGACAATATTTCTGGTCACGTCCTAAAAAAGTGTCAAGACTATCAGTTAAATCAAATTTCAGGACGTATGGGAGAGAAAAATGAAAGAAATTTCCTTCTATTATGAGATGGTTTTCACTAAAAAAAATATAACTTGATGTCCTAATCCTCACATTAGAAGTATATGTAGCCTTAGTTGGAAGTAGGTTTAATGCAAATACAGTAAGTTTAGTTAATGTGTGTGATACTGCAAATATGTTGGACCCTAATCCAATGTAACTGGTTTCCTTAGGAGAAGATGGCCATGTGGAGATGGATACACAGAGGGGAGGACCATGTGAAGGTGAAGATATAGATCAGAGTGATGAAGCTGCCCAAAGTAGCCAGAAAAATGCTAGGGTCCAGAAGGAGGCAAGGAAGGAATCCCCTATGGGTTTCAAAGGGCATATAATCCTCTGACACCATGACCTAAGTTTTCTGGCCTCTAGAACTGTGAGACAAAAAATTGCTGTTGTTTTAAGTCAACCAGTTATGGCTGCCTTGGGAAACTAATATACATTTTGTCTTCCACTCCCAAAACCAAGGCAGAGTGAGTGCTTGTTGCTCTGTGTGGTGATTGATGCATCTCAAGGAGGCAGCACTCAGAGCAGAACACCAGGAAACCTGCAGCAAATAGTCATGAGAATACCTGACACAAATACCGGGACTATCATCCAGGTATAGCATTTAGTATTTGCTATGAATCCAAAACCAGAGGACAGTAAATAGAAATAGAGCAGTGTTCTAGAGCCAGATGTGTCTGGGTTCTAACGTGGCTTCTACCAATTTCTGGCTTTTTAAAAATATATATATTTATTTATTTATGCCCTTTATATGCGGGTTAAAGCACTGTGCTGTGGAGCTGTTGACAGTGGCGACGCGAGTTTGACCACCGACTGGGGAGGATTCCCACATGGCACGGCAGACCTCTCCTGCCTTGCCTGCTACTCCCCTCAGCAGTGTATTTCTGTGGATCTGCCTGTTCTGCTCCCTACTCTGATTCTGGTGAACCCTCTCGCAACCACACGCCTCTGGCCTGCACCCCAGCTTGTATGCATAAAATTAAAAAAAAATTTAAAAAATGTTTAAAAAATAAAAGATTACATATAGAAAATTCAGCACCATTCTAGGTCTTTCTGGGTTTTCTTATTATATAAAAGTATATTGACAATAACAGATACCATTTGGTATAGACTATGCATAAACATCTTATTTAGTTGTAAGTTCATCAATTTTTGTTCTCATAACAAGCCCATCGAATACCAGTATTCCTATTTCAGATGAAATATTCACCTGGCTAGGTCGACCAAGTACATATCTATGGAACATGATAGAACCTAGCTTCTAATTCAGTTGAATCTAGCTCCTATTCAGGTTTCAACCACTATGCTAGTCTTCTTAAAGTTTCTTTCTCTTTTTTTTTTTTTTTTTTTTTACTTAGCATGCCCCTTTTTTTTAAGTTCTTTTTATCAATGTTTCCAAAATCCTAGTTATCATAACGTTACCTAGATTGCTAATAAACAGGACAGATGAATTTAACTGATATAGATTAAGCTCAGAACTCCAGAGCCTATAGAATTAAATAAATAAATAAACACCAACTTTAGAAGAAGCTGCTTCTCAGAAACTGCTCTGAAAGTGTAAACAGTTTGCTTATGGAACCTGTACTATTAACAAAATAGAAATGGCAATATTGCCCTGTCGATTGCTCGTGGCCTGGGCACTATTCCAATTCCAGAGTTTAGACAGTTTAGCAATTTCTAGTGGCAACAGAAGCTCTTTCACCTAGCTTGAGCAGAGTAAGTGAATGGGGATCACTTTCTCTAACTGGACAAACCCACAGTGAAGAGACTGGTAGAAGCAGAATGCAGAGAACAGGAGTTGTTCAAAGCATTAAAAAAATACATTAGACTCTTTTCTGAAATCCCGTCATTCTCACATGCACTGAGAATCCCACAAATAATTTGGGCGGTATTGCCACTGTCCAGAGGGAGTTTCCCAACCAGGCACCAACTCAATAGGTGGGCAACTATACATTTCCAGTTGTCTGTGCTAATTGCCATGTGCAGCAAAGACCCCAGGTTGATGTCCCCTAGCATGACCTACTTGCACACTTCCAGGTTTTTGTAGTTATTTTTTTCATGATGGCATTTCTCAGGCATCTATTTCAGTCTTTATTTTAATTTTCACTATTTATATTCTACTTCAACCTTGCTAATATGTGATAATAAAGGAGTCTTTTTTTTTAACCAGGAATTTACTGATTATCCTTCGAGTACTGTGGGTCTACTGAAAGTAGTTACTGTAAATGCATTCTCATTATGATTCTCAGTAAGGACCAGAGAGGAGCTAGCACTGTTTCTTGGTGATTATATAATGAGGTTTTTTACCATGTGATGATTATAGCTGTTTTATGATTACTTTCTAGAAGTGGGTTGGTGTTCATAGTCCTTAATTTTGCAAAACTGCTGTTCTCCATCCTGAATGTCAGTATGTGGCAGAAAATATCAAAGACGTCAACCTAACGTGATGATTCAATTCATCTTTTATTCTGTAATTGGTTTAATTTAATGTGATGTAATCACAATGAGTTATCACCTCACACCTATAGTATATATACACAATGGAATACTATTCAGCAAGCAACAAGATAAACTAACACCATTTGCAGCAACATGGATGGAACGAGAAGGGATTATGTTCAGTGAAATAAGTCAGAAGGGGAAAGAAAAATATCAGGTGACTTCACTTATAGTAGGAATATAAGTGAACCAAATAAGGGATCAGGGGAAAAAACAGTAACAAAAATAAATAAATCACAACAAAGCAAAACAAAAATAAATTGACAACTATAAATCAGAGACATTCTGCAGGGGAGGGGGAAGGAGAGGTGCCAAAACGAGGGTAGGAAGAGCACAAGGGACTATGGTGATGGTGCATAGGTGAATTGGTGATAGAAATTCTAGGGAGACTATACCTGGGAAAAGAAAGAAAACATTGTACAAAAGTGAACTACTATGTAAAATACATATAAATTAAAAGAAATGCATTATCCCCCCAAAATAAAGACAAGAAATAACAAATGGTGGCAAGGATATGGAGAAAAGTGAACACTTGTGCATTGTCAAAGGGAATGAAAGTGGTTCAGTCACTGTTGAAAACAGTAATATGGAAGTTTCCAAAAAAAAAAAAAAAAGCCCATATGCTCCCGAAATTCCACTTCTGATATTATGGTATTCTGAAGAATATGAAAACATTAGCTGCCATGTTCATTGCAATATTATATACAGTAGTCAAGATACGGAAACAACCTAGTGGCCATTCATGGATGAATGGATAAAGAAAATGTAGCATTTATGTGTGTGTGCTTGTATACACATACAACATACAGTATCATTCACACATAAAAAATTAAGGAAATCTTGCCAATTATGACTGCTACAATGTGAATAAGTTTTGAAGGCATTACGTTAAGAAAAAGGCAAGCACATTTTGATATCATATGTGGAGTCTAACAAAACCGAAGTTGACAGATACAAATGACGGTTGCCACAGACAGTGGTGGGTAGGTGGGTGGAGGTTATCAAAAGGTATAAACTTCCAGTCAGAAAATATCCAAGTAATGGGGATGCAATGTACAGAATGGTGGCTAGAGTTAACAACACTGCATTGTATGAGTTGCTAAGAGAATAGATCTTAAAAGTTCAACAGATAAGAAAAAAAGTTGGTAACTAAGGTGATGGAAGTTAGCAAGAATTATAAGGATACTCATTTTACAACATATACAACTATAGAACCATTATGGTTTATACCTGAAACTAATGTAAAGTTATATGTCAATTGTAATTTAATAAAAAAAATGCCCATCCATTATATGCTAGATAATGTCTTAGGTAACGGAATTTAGTAATAAACTGAGCTAAGGGATTAGATTCCATTTCTAAAAGCATTAGAGAGACATTGAATACCTTTATCTGAAACTGAAAAAATCAGAGGGTTCTAGGCCTTAGGACTAATTTTGACTTTAGATGGAGAATATGGAAGAGTTAAATGGTTGTTTAAACACTCCCCCCCTTATTGTATGTCAACCTCCAGTGGACAAAATAATGCTGCTTTAAATTTATTCTAAATTTGGCCAAATTTTAAAATGTTATAAATGTCTTAAAATTATAAACTACATGAAGCCCCTCAAAAGTGATGTAAATAAAACATAATTTCAGCAACTTTAGAGCTATAATATTTTACACTTTTAAATTAAATGTCTTGAGAAATATCAAGAGTTGCTTAAATATCGTTTTCATGTACTTTGAGTGGGTATTATTCCAAAATGTTCTGCTCTACTTACTTATAATCCACACCTACTCTATTAAAAAAAAAAAAACATAGCTGCTCAATTGAAATATAAGTACCAAACTTGATCCTAAAGTAACTAAATGATTTTTTCATGAGAAAATGTTATACTATGAAGAAAAATGGCAAGCCTGGTAAAAGTCTTAATTATTCTTTTATTCATAGAGAATAATTTTTTATTTTGACTTTAGAAGACTATTAAAGTAATGAAAATATTTTTGCTCTGAAGGATACTAAACTAAGATCCCCAATTCAGAAAGGACTGTTATCAGAAAAGTATGATACATTCACTAAAGTTTATACTATATTTTATATGGTTGTAAATATATGATATATAAACAATTTTTACTTCATAAAATTAAAGACCTACATTACACTTTCATGATTATGCTTATTGTTTTAGTCCTCTGCATTTTAATATTGAAAATGAACTATGATAATGATATTTTTGTATTTGCTATATATTTGTATTATTGAATATCAGAATTTTCATGATTCATCCCCACAGAACAGCTGTCAAAATGACAAGAATGATTGAGAATTTGCAAAGTCACTCTATTCTTTGATGCCTTCCTTCCTTTCCTTGTCCAGAAGGAAGTTTCTCATCATTTAAATTCTAATAATATTTTTACTGTCTTTCTTTTATGGCATTTAACACCCTCAGTCATGAAGTATGGTCATTTATCTAGATGACTTCATTCACTTATAAGCAGGCAACATGAAATAGGTCTGAGTTTGAATCAACTTTGTTTTCTGTGTGTCCTTAAATCAGCCCAATATTTTCTGTTATATAGACACAATAAATACTGAAAAAATGCTGATGTGGTAAGGAAAATAAAAATTAAAACTCAGAGTTCTGTTTATTTTCTCTTTGTCTTCTTTTTCATCTGGGTAAGATCCAGTTTTGCCAAGTATTGGATAGTTCACTGCTAAGATGGTAACATCCTGGACAAGTTTCACTACTTCAGTTTCCCAAACACTGTCTTGCTATTTAGTGTTACTTAGTCACTTTTTACTTCAAAGATACTCTTTAGGTCCATATTATATAAATAAGTCCTTGCATGGAATAAAAGAATTCCTATAAAATATTGTTGGTTAAATTTTCATAGTCTTCTCTCTCATCCGAGGCTTATTCTCTCTACTGCAAACATAATGAATTCCTCACCATGCTTCTCGAGAATCTTGACCTTCCCTACTTTTACATTTTCCTCCACTTTTGTCTGTCAATGTCATATCAACTCTTACTTTTCTGAAAAATCTTTTCTGTCTTCTTCAAGTACAATGGTGCTTTTACTGAGTCTGACAGCTTTTTACACCATTTTTATGCCTAAAATCGTTGAATAATGTAGTAATTCAACAATGTAATGAATAATGTAGCTATAAAGACTACACTGTAATGTTGACTAGAATAAAATGTTGGCATTATGTATACAAAAGTGTTAAATGTACTTATGCAAAGTAGGGTCTACTTAGGGGAAAATCAGATTTCTCAAAATAGTGTAAAATATGAATAACAACCTGGTCTTTTATGAACAATATGAACTTCTATCAGACAGCAGTTTTTCTCAACATGTAGGTATGACGTATGGGGAAAGTTTAGTAACCAAAGGGGAGAAGGCATCACCAAATAAACAACTAAAAAATTAGAATAAAGAAGGCATTATATTTGCAGATGTCAAAAAGCATCTATCCCAGAAAAAGATTCAGATGGTGAACAATCTCTTGCAAATGGTATAGGAAATAAAGATCAGAGACGTCACCATAGGAGGGAGACTGAAGGAGGAAAATGCCTTTTAAAAAATAAAAACTATAAAAAATAAATGATATGTGCGTGATTTCAGGAATTTCAGGGATTTACTAGGTATGGTGTGTAGGCAGAAATAATCTGGACCAGAGAGAGATGTGGGGTTTGTTGTGAACCTGTAGTTGTGAGGCAAAGGATGGGCCAAGACACAGAAGGACAGTTCCATTCAGGAAATGGACTGACCAGACCTGGAGGGATAAGGAGGAGCTCTCCATGATGCCTGTGTGTCCGTGAAAATAAGTAAGAAAGTTTGAGTTGATCTCCCTATTCTACTCCTACTGTAAACTTTCTCTGCTGTTCCCCAGAAGTGACCCTGGAAGAAACCTCAATTTACAAGTTTCAGCAAAAACCAGCCTCTCGAAAAGATGCAAAGAAGCTCAGCAGACCCAAAATGGTTAAGAGTCACTGTTCTGCTGAGTACTAAAGACAATCATTATAAATATAGTAACATAGCAGTGATAAATTGGTATAATAGAAGGGTCAAAGGCTTTGGAGCTGAGGAAATAATACTCAAATTTACCTTATGTGTCACTCTGGGAAAGTTATTTTATTTGCCTGTCTCTCCTCTTCTTTATATTAGTAACAATGGCTTATGCTCCACAGTTACTAGGAATGTTCAATAAAATCATCTACATAAAGGCTTTAAAATATTGCATGATTTTATATCTCTTTCCTTTCCCCTTTGTCACACAAAAGAGTTGTTTGCATTTGTTAGTTCACTTTTATTATTCCAAAGAAATAGTGTGATGAAATATATTTAAAAAATCAATTTAGGAAAGAATTTTAGTATTCATTCTAATCCCTAAACAACATCTTCAGAAGTAACATAAAAATAGCATTATTTTATAATGTTATGGTTTTTCTCCCAGCAATTTTCAGCAATTTACTATATTTTCCCTCTTTCTATTGCTATAATTTACTTATTACTTCCTTAGAAAGAAAATAAAAAGAGAATCAAGGGATATTTCCTGGCAAATGATTTGTAATTACTTAAGGGCTTTTTTTTTTTTTTTTAGTAATCAAAAACATTCCTGATACCATAATTAGTTATAATGAAGATGGAATAGTAGGCTCAAAATGAGCGACATCTATTACATACAGGATTCACTGAAATGCTTTACTGGAGAAGAAAATCAAAACAAACTGACTTTTATGAAATAATAAATATTTAAAACAAGATGTATGTGACTTTCTGTGTGTGTGTGTGTGTGTGTGTGTGTGTGTGTGTGTGTGTGTGTAAAGACAGAGACAGAGTGAGGAAAAAAACAAGTAGTCAATATAGGAAGTATGAATTATCTTTTATAAGTATAAAGCATTTTTTCAAATAATGTCTTTTGCCAGTAATCCATTTTACTCACATAAGATAATGGACTATAACATTTGTTCATATAGTGACTTACTGAATTAAAACTGTTGGGGTTCAAAGGATATCATCTGCAACCCTGTAGGTTGTTCTAGACTGTCAAATAATCAAATAAGCATCAGTTGAACAATGCAGAGTAGGATACAGAAAACTGAAAGTGAAGGCCTACCTGAAAATTTCAGAGGAACCTGAAAAAAACCTGATCGAGAAGAGAATCTTTGTCAGTAACAAAGTTTTAGAAAATGAAATAAGAGAAATAATTTGTAACAGCATAAAAATACTTATACAGCAGAAATTATGTAGGTAATGTATATTTAAAAGTACAAAACATTGCTAAGGGAAATTTAAAAAGATCTAAATAAATGGAGAGGTGAAATATTTGTGGATTTTAAAAGACTCGGCATCATTATGGAAATTTTCACAAATTGGTAAATAAATTCAATAAAATTAACAAAAAGGTTTTTGGCTGCTTTTCTTTTACTTTATCCTTCTCCCCTCTTCCTTCTCTTTTTCTCCCTCCCCTCCTTCTCCTCTGGCTCTTCCCTCTTCTTCTGACATTGATAAATTAACTTAAAATTTATAATGAATGCAAATTACCTAGAACATTCTAAAAAAAAAGTTCTTTAGATAAACATGGTAGATTATGAAGACCTATTAAAAATAGAATCAAGAAGGTATGTTACGGGCCTCCCCAGTGGTATAGCAGACCTCTCCAGCCTTGCCCGCTGCTCCCCTCAGCAGTGTATTTCTGTTGATTTGTCTGCCTGTTCTGCTCCCCACTCTGTCTCTGGTGAACCTTCTCACCGCCCCACGCCTCTGGCTGTATCCCAGTTTGCATGCATAAATAAATAAAGGTGTGTTACCAACATACCAGCATAAATATAAGAAGTCAATGAAATGTATTGGAGTTCTCTGAAATATACCCACATTTTTATACCTCACCAATTTCCTATAACACCAAAACAGTCCAGTAAAGAATTTCCAAAACAATTTTTTGAACATTGGATGCATGTTTAGAAAGTGGAAATTACAAAATATTTTTAATTACAAATGAAAACACACCATGTCAAAATGTATGAAGTGCAACTAAATGAAAACTTATCAGGGAAATTATCACAGTAAATTTAAATAAGAAAAAATAGAGATATCCAATCAATGATCTAAATGCCCATTTAAAATATCTCATGCAAACCTACTGTGAAATCTTTTAGTCAAGAAGTTGAGGCCAATCATTCTGTTGGTGTGGAAAACGGTGACCTCAGGTTCTCAATGTGGGAGACAGGACCTGGTCATGTGGCCAAGAGTGAAGGTTCTGTGGTCAGTCCCATCTGGGTCTGCCTTCTGGCCCTGCTGCATCAACCCTGGGCCCTGAGTAGGTGGGTTAACCAGCCGCTCCAAACTCCAAGTCTCTGGGTAATGCGATGAAGCAATGATTAACCAATGTCTTAATATGTGTAAGAGGATTAAACACAGTAACACATGAGCTCACCCCCATGCTTGACACCTTGTGTGGGCTGGGGTGGGCAGCTGTTATCATCCTGAGGGGACCAGAGTTACCAAGGAGGAGGCTGATACGGGAAGTTGTCTCCTCAGAAAGTGCACTACTGGGGTGCCTAGTACACCTAGAAATCCAGGCAGCCAGTGCTAGTGCTCTCTGAACTCCAATGAAAATGTATATTTGTATGAGAAAAAAATTATAACTTAAGTTTTCTGTTGCCTGGTGAAGAACAACTTTCTTTTCTATAGAAATGAAAAATAATTTTTCAAAATTTCTTTCAAAGGCCACACTGTTCATCATTGGTATAGTTAACTTATGCACCCATTATTTAATAGAGGAAATTATAACCTGTTAGCATTGAATTCTGAGATGTTAATTAGTTTTCTTCCTGTATCTTTTAAGAACAATTTTTTTTTTTTTACTGATTTGATACCAGAAAATATTTAATGTCTCTTTGTTATGAGTCAACGATTTTTCCAAATGGAATACTGAAGTTTCTTCCTATGACTATTTTGGAACATTGAAAGTACTTTTCAGAATACTAATTTTTATTATTTGATACATAAAAGCTGTAAGTTCTTTTGTTTTGTTTTTAGACCTTTATGTCATCTCCATTCTTTGAGTTGGTGATTTCATTTGGAATCTAGTTTTATTAAATGATTTGGAAATTTTACCTTCTTATTCCTAGTAAACTTTCATTCATAATGCTTCTTTCCTGCTGATTCAAATCCTAATGACTATGGTAAATGATCACAAATAAGCCAATACAAATAGACTAAATTTTATTCACATCTGTTCAGTTGCTTTTATCAAGTACTCTGTGCACTGCTCGTAAGGTCTTAGTCTAGTTATTTTAATTGTATACCTAGACTTTTTAAACAATAACACAAATAGGTTGTTCTAGCTTGAAATTAAGAAAACAGGGATGAGTAGACCTCAATAAACTCAATTTCTCACAGCTTGGTAGTCTCTGAGTTGGATTCAATCCAGCTCTTTTTTACCCAAAGTGTATGGGCTTTTACCTGCCACATGAGCATGTTGGATTTAAACTGATCCAGACATTTACTAGCACAGAATTCTGTGGCCAAATGAAAGGCAGTTTCTCAGCTGTATGAATGGACCACAGAAGTTCCCCAAATGCAGAGAGTAAAGGGCTCTCTGACAAAGCAAGGAAAAAGGTCTCAGTTGGCTTCCCAAGACAAGCCTGAACTATATTCATCCACTTAAAGGTAAGTGCAGAAGCTTCCACAGGGCTGACATGTTTCTGGGATGGTCCCAACACAGGGAAGAGAGTTTCCTCCAAGAGACAGTAAACACAAAGTTATGGAATCAGAAGCCAAACAGATCACAGGAAAATGAGTCACACAGTCATTAGATGTGAGCTGTGCTTTAATGCCTTGATACCCCCAATCAAGATGCAGACCCAGAGAAGGCTTGCCCCCACCAATCTAATAATAATGATTGATGTCCTGTGAGAAGGAATAAGGATGCAGAGTAGAGAAGGAAGTTTCCCCTCTCTGGAACTAACCATTATAAATCCAGGTGGAAATATGAGAAAAGCAAGGGAGGGGAGGAAAAGGGATGAGCACAAAGTGGGGAGGGACCACCACAGATTATGGTGTTGAACTGTGGGCTCTTTGGTGGTGGGAGTGCTATACTAACATCAAGGGAAGTAGGAACCCTGTACTTCCAAAATACTAACCACAATGTAAAACCATGTTACCTCAACAATCAATCTGTAGCTAAGAATGAAAATAACAAAACTGAAATTTTAGAATTAAACATAATCAAATATCTTAACAACTGTAATGTAGAGATAGATTTCTTAAATAAAATACAAAAAGCCGTGGTTAGCCATTAAGGAAAAGATACATAAATCAGAATGTATCGATGATTTAGCTGCTCCCATGAACAAGATGCTAAAACTAAGCCCAAGTAATATACCGAGAGAAGACCTATGCAAAGGATTGGTAAACATAAGATAAATGGTTACAAGTCAAGACAACCCAGTAAATGGATAATGCAGAATAAGAAGTAATCTAAATAATTTCAAAGTCCAAGAAACAAAAGAGCAGGTGAGGTGCTCACATGCAAAACTAACATGAGCACAGACATAGTAAAACACTGATGAGATAATGTCTTTCACTGTATTGACCAAAATTAGGAAGCTGATATCAAGCATTGGCGAGAATATGTGGGATGCGGTGCTCTCACACCTGCTGGAAGTCAATTGTTTGGAGAACAATTTTATCATCTAATAAACTGAATACCCATATATTCAATTATTAACCAGCAACTGCACATCTAGTCATTTACTCTAAAGAAATTCTACTGTGTATACAATAGGAGATTTATACAACAAAGCTAGATACAATCTTAAACATAAAAACAAAAAATTGTAAACAGGAATGTCCTTGATAGAGGAACAAATAAGTCACTATAGCAATTTTAAAGTAATGAATTAAATGTACATATAACCATGTATTTCTCAAAATGATGCTGAATGTCAAAAGTAAGGTGTAAGTGTAACATTTACACTGTAATATCTCATTTATAAACTTAAAAAACTGGAAAGACTACCATATATGTATATTAAATATAAAAGGTTTTAAAAGTGGCATGAAGAAATAAAAAAAAATAAGAAAAGCAAACTAATAAGTTCCCATAGCATTTCCAAGTTAACTCTCAAGGAAATCACTATTTAATTTCTGCCATAGAAAGTAGATAAATCATACTTTAAATTAGTATTCATTTTGGCATTCAGGAAGAGATCAATATTGCTGAATAATTAGCCCATTCTTTTGCTTAAGATTTCATGAATAGATATTTTTATAAAGATGGGAATTAAGTATACTTTTCTATATCATTTCTAAGTTGAGAGGATATAGGCACACATTTGACTAATGAAGGAAAATTATTCAGTGTCTTTGCTCTTTCAAAGAGTATAATATTTTGTTTATTAAATTGCTTCCTGATGCAATTTTATAATTGCAGGGAATCCAATTAAGTTTTCAGGCCCCTTGGGGATCATTTAAAGCAATGTAGTAATGTACTGTCTTAGAAAATTAACATTCTATTTCAAATGCTTTTTCTCTGAAGAAAATGGACATTCAGTTCAGTCTGAGAAGACTATTTGATTTTATAGTTCCTGGAGGGATAAACACTCTGGGAGTAATTGTCATTTTCCCAGTTGTATATACTTTTTGCTTGGGGACCAGAAAAGTAAGAATATTGCTGCTACCTCTAGGAATGCCACTGAGAGCTCTGGCATCCTGATCACTTTCCTGGGCAGTTCCAGGGAAGTCAAGTTGGGTGTTGTTTACATTTTGAGTGCTTATGGTATATTAGCTAAAGATATTTGTGAACAAAAGGATGACTCACTTATAATCCTTAAGACTAAGTTGGTGATGGATATAAGGAAAGCGGTATCTTGAATCACCTTTTATTGCATTCATTATATTTCATGTGTGGTTGTATTCTTTAAAAGGTGCCATTTATAATTAAGTGAAAATTTTATAACCACCTTATTCAACAAGTGTGCTAATAAATTATAAGACTCAAAATTATGAAATCTGACTTCATATTCAGCCCTGTGGTCTACTTGAACTGCAACACCTTAGGATATGTTATACTCATCTTCATTCTCATGGAGAATATAAAAAGCCAACTGAATGAAAGACATTCCAGTAATACACTCTTGCTATTGTCTGAGGGACCAAAATGTCTGAATTACAATTCAGTATTCCACAGAGAAATTTTAGGCAAGTTATCTCACTTCATAGATCTACTAGAGTTTGGGATCATCTTCCTTCCTCCTTTATTCATTGTTTCTTTCACTTTTCCCTTCTCTTACTCCCCCTTCCCCTCCATCCTGTCCTCGCCTTCCCCTCTTCTCACTCCTCCTCCTCCCCCCTTATCTTCCTACCCCCTCTCTCTTTGGCTAGGAAAGAAATTTCCTTCCTATTGTGACTTCAAAAATCAGTGATTACAGGAGGCCATAAACAACAGGGACTACTTTCCCTAACTCAACAAAACAAATACTGAGCCCTTAACCTAATGATATTTCTGGGAAGATGATGTCAGAAATGAGTTGAATTTTTAGAAGCTCTATACACTCACCTTGGAATTGGGTGCAGAAACCCTAAGCGGTATAAAACTCATATATATCATGTATATATATTACACATAGTTTATGTAACACTGATATACATATATAGGGTACATGAGTTATAAACCATTAGCTTCTATGGCTAGCACCTCTGGTCTTGCATACATACCTGTAATTATGGACACTTGGGCCCAGAGAGCACACGGCATGCACATATGCAAATGGAGACATGTAGGGTAAGGGAGAATTGTCAGGTTTTTCCACCCTCCCCTCAATGATGGACTTCTGCAGGCCTACACGCATGCTTGATGGCGGGCACCTGGAATAGGGTGTGAGCCTACATGAATGGGCACACCTGAGCCAGAGACTGGGCTAATAAGCAGAGAAGAAGCAGCAGAGAAGCAGCAGCAGATAGAGTGTGAAGCAAAGGACCATCTGAGGTGCACCAGAGAGGCCACGAGAAGCCGCCAGAGAGCCCGAGACAGTGGTTGCCTCCCTACAATAAACCAATAAAAAGCCCAAAAAGCCATTGAGGACTCCAGAACTCCTCCCTCCCTTTTGACCAGTCTGCCTGTCTCCTTAAAAACCTGTGTTCCTGATCCTTTCTTGCCCCTACAAGACACTTGTGGTGAGGGGATATAAGGGTAGAGTCAGTCTGAGACTGGAGGGCAGAGGAGAAAACACAGCCAGAGAAATACTGAGACAGTTGGTCTGTCCCCTGATTAAGCAGTAAAGGCCTGTAGCAATCTACTGAAGTCTCCAAAAATTATCTTTTCGTCTGTGAGAAGTGACAATGAATCTACCCTGCTTGGAATGGTTGCAAAATGATGTGTGCGTGTGCATGTGTGTTATATATCTATAGCTCTATATCTATCTATACATATAGATAGATAGATTATGGAAAAGAATAAAGAATTCAAACACTCAAGATAACATTGTGTGTTTGTGTCTGGCTTTCACTGAATATCACATTAAGATGTGTAAAAAGTACAAAATGCTGTCTTTTCATTGAGGGCTCTAAGTTCCCCCTTTTCTAATGCAGAAATTTTAATCCAACCAATCACAGGTTGACTTTCCCAAATCAAGTAATTCAGTTGTTTCTTATTCAATTAAGTTTTAAACTTAACCAAATTATAATCCTGCCCAACCACCTCACCTTCTGACTTGTTCTTTAGAGTGTGCTTGGTTCCTGGTCTACAATTTCTGGCAACTCACTCTCCTCTGCAGGCATCACTCACACTTGAATCTTGCATCTTTATTTATCCCCTGCAAGGCCTGTTACAATAAAGACCGCCACCCCTGCACCCAGAATTTTTTATTCCATAGCTGTGGAGTAGAATCTGAGATGCTTGTCTTCACAGATTACCAGCTGAGCTCATTCTGTTAGTCTTGGATCACACTTAAGAACCACTGTAGTAAGACATCTTTCCACATGCTGGTCTTTTCTCTATCCTCTAAGGCAATGCCATACCTAGATCCCTACAGTCATGGGAAAATTTCCCAGGCTCTGTATGTGGACCCAGAGGATTGAGGAGGCTTGCAAATGCCTTTTCTGCCTGGCCATATTTGGCTACCCTTTCCTTTTGTCTGCTACTTCACCTTTCCACTGCAACTTTAGATTTCACTAAAGAAATAGGAGCCACATTCCATTTATTTTTCGACTACTTGTACCTCTAAAATATATCCCGGTGTACCTTTATTCTCACATCCACACACTGGGGCTTTGTCCAGAGAAGCACTAACTCTTGTTCTCCAAAACTCAATTTCTTCCTCCACTGATTTTCAGAAACATTGGTTCTTATATCATCATGCATTCTTTCCAAATATATGTTCTTATTTCCTCATGACCTTAGCACCTTGGGGTTTCAAAAATGTTTCTTGTAAAAAAAGACTAATTTTTAAGCTATTAAAGTTGATTCTTTAAGTTTTATCTGATATGGCCTATTTTATAGGTCAAAAGCCAAATTCTTAGAGCCTCCCTGATGGCGCAGCGGTTAAGCGCTGAGCTGTGGAACTGTCGGCAGCAGAGACTCGAGTTTGATGCCCGGCCGGGGAGATTCCCACATGGCATGGCAGACTTCTCCTGCCTCGCCCGCTGCTCCTCTCAGCAGTGTATTTCCATCCATCTGCCTGTTCTGCTCCCCACTCTGGCTCTGGTGAACCCTCTTACCACCCCATACCTCTGGCCTATACCACAGCTTGTATGAATAAATAAATAAATCTTTTTTAAAAAGCCAAATTTCTCATTATTTTATCTTATATTTTCAATTCCTGTGAGCTAATAAGACTCAGAATAAAATCTAATTTTAATTATGGCATAAGTCACAAAAGAACCACTCCAAACAGCAATAAAAAATCAGGACTACTCTGTGCTTTGGTGATGGATGGTCCCTCACATTAGCACCCCAAGGAACAGATCTTACATTTCTAAAATACAATGATGTAAACCAATATTTCCTGAATAAAAAATATTTTTAAAAAATCAGTTAATTTTTCACATCTTACTCAGTTTAGATACACCTGGTGGGTTTCTTTGTGGAATGGAGTACTTGCTACCTTTGTGGTTTTGGTGAAAATGGTATTGATGTCCATTGAAAGATAAAACTGTCCCTCTACAGACTATTAGAAGTTCTTCTTTTTTTTTTTCACTTTAAGATTCTTATTCAGGAGATACGATTATAAGGATATAAAAGGTGTTGATAAGCTCCCTCTATGTGAAAAATCACCTGGCAGCTCAGATATAGCCATATCTGTACTACCTGAACGGAAAGCCCATGGACAGATTCTCTAAGTTCTGCCTTCAGATGCACTCATTATGGACCCTTAGGAGATGGTGGGTGGAATGGTTAGAGGAGGTTAATTGGATAGTGGTGAGTAGTAACTAGACTTTTGGTGGTGGGTATGAGATGGTACATACATGGTCATAGCATGAGGCTGTACACCTGATGCTTGCACAGTATTATAAATCAATGGAATCTCCATAACAATAGCACAGGATTAAGAATGTAGGCAATTAGCAGAGGAAACACTTCAACCCAAATTACAAGTACATGTTTTGATGCTTTTATTGATTACAGAGAGTTGTCATTTTAGCCTGCACCTTTATCAATGAAAGCTTAAGAAATATAAGAATCTTCTTAGGGATAGTACTTTGCTACCAAATTAGAGAGAATATCTAAACTTTTATTTAATGCAATCATAAGACAAATCATAACCTTATGTGCCTTTTCATATAAATGGATTATTTTAAACATTTACCTTGGATTCTGAGAAAAATCAGACTAGAAAATTCATTATTTTTGTGACTCTCTTTATGAAATTCAATAACAATGTTAAATAGTAACTAATAATGTTATCTATTATAATAAATCCAATAAATCTTAAGTAGCTATCCTGAAAACTGTCTTATTAATATTCCCATTATATAATATCCTAAATATAGCCTTAGATAAGTTCATTTTTATTCACTTATTTGAAGAAATAATGAAGTAAATATGTAGATATTTTTCTGAGTTGGGAATTTAGGGAATTTCCATCTTATTCTCTTTCGATCTATTGTCTCACATCTGCTTAGCTTAAAATCTAAATATTATTTCAATGTTTAAAAATTTAAGTGTATATTTTCAGCAAACTTCTTTTTTAATCAGCTATTAAAATGTTAACATTATCATGTATTGAAGGTCATGAATCCTTGGAGAATGATATTTTCATTTCTGCATTACTAATTTGACAATGGAAAAATAGTTTGCATAAGACCTTCATTAATGCAAAACTAATTTCTATCTCAGTTTCACATTATTTTAATATTAATAATGAAATGCTTTAAATTGCCCACATTTCAATGTCAGTAAAATTGATAGGTGAAACAAGATGTGAATATAAATTACATAACTACAAGCAGGGCATTCATGTTTTTACAAAAGCTAATCTTTGGGGAATCATAAGTGTCTATGTGATGAGAATGACTGACTAGAATATAGATGCAAAAGGGAAAATGACTGCAAGCTTGATTTTGTAAATACAAAATGTTCCAAACTGGAGTGAGTATGTAATTAATGTGGAATCTATTTTCAATATGTGATTTCATAGACATTTATAAAACTGTCCAGTGTCAAATTTAACAGCCAAATGACTTGCAGTAAAAAAGACATTTCCATTCTGTTTCATTCAACAAATATGTATTTTGCATCTGCTATCACTATGCTAGATGTAGAGAATGTAAAGGTACATAAAATTCAGTTTCTGTTACAAAATAATCACAGCTTCTTGAACTCTTCATCTATGTTTAAACTATTTTTAGAAACACACATTCACAAATAAGTTTTCACTAATTTCTCTCTACAAATTAAAAAATGGGAATCAAATTTTTCATTAATATTCTGATGAAGGTGTAATATTCTGATTACACATTCTCCAAAAATTCTCATTAGGCCCTGAGTTATCTGGATTATTTTTCATAGACACCCAAATGACTGTTTAGCTCTTTGTATTACAAATAATCATGATCTTTCTTTTTGCTATGCCTACAGCAACAGATCTTGCACAAAGAATTTATGTAAATGTTGTTAAACAAATGAAATAAACAATTAATGAGCACTGAAAATTGATATTTTGAAATATTCATCCTGATATCTAGGTAGGGTAATAGAAAATTATTTCATATGTAAATAGAAAATTATCTCAGATTAGAAAGTAATTACTGAAACCCTGGCTAGTATGAATGAACAGTCTGATTGAATCTGACCACTTTACTTTTTGTGAAACATAATTTAACAGATCTGCACATGAATAGAAGAAAAAAATTAAATCAAATAATTCAAAATGGAAGATTCTGGAAGAGCTCACAGCTGAAGTCTCTCACCAGTCAAAATGCATGTCTTCTGAAATGGATGAAATGTTTACTATACTGCAGAAGAGAGAGTATGAATTGATCCAAGATTTGCCTCCTGACTGGTACTGAGCCATTTTGTCATTCACCCAGCATGAGTCCTGAATATTTGATTATAAACATTAGCAGGAACTCTCCATCCATCATTAAGCTTTGTTTTTACCCAAATTTTTATTTCACAGTTTATGCAAATATAGATCAATTGCAGTCTTGATTAATTCAGGTTTCATGCTTTGATCATTATGAAATACAATAGCATTACCCATTAATTAAAACACCTTTCAAGAGTTCTCCAGTCACTCTTGATGGAGTCCATGCTAAAAATCTACAGGGCTCTTGTCATCTTCCCTTCAACCTTCTTCTCTCACAACTAGTCCCTCTGCACCTGTCTCCAGAACAACTTGCCCCTTGTCAGTGCCTTCAGTGGATCCAGCTACTTCTTAACTCTGAGCTTCAGACTTTCAGTCTATTTAGGGGGAAATTTCTTCTTCTCACTCTTGACCTGGATAATTCCTTCCTGTTCTTTGAGTGTCATTTTACAATATACTTCCCTTAGGAGAAAGTGGCCATATCCTAAGTTTGAAATGTGGATAATGTTTTTACCTTGTGGCATCCATATCATTAAGCCGATTACTAGCCTTTAGACTTTATTCACTCTTTCAATCATTTATTCATTATTTGATAAATGTTGAATAACTGTTACATCTCAGACATTGTTCTACACGTGGGGGATGCAATAGTAGTGTAATATCAAGTCTCTTCTGCCTGAGGCTTACATTCTTATAATAAAACAGACAACTGAAACACAAAGACACAAGGTCATGTCCAAATGATAAATGATATGAAGAAAGTCAATCACTGGCCAATGATACAGTCTTTTGGAAGAATCACTTGAGTTGGGTCATAAAGAATGAAAAAGAAAAGCCATGCTGAACTCAGGAGAAAGAGAATTCTAGTCAGAGGAAATGCAAGTGCAGAGACCCCTTTAGATGTGAATGAACCTGGAATATCCACAGAGCAAAGGAAAGACCAGTGTGCCTGAAAATTACTGAGAAATGAAGCATCATGGATAATAACTGAGTTTAGGCAGCTGCCAATTCCTATGCTATATTGTTGGTCACAGTTTTCAGTTTGAATCTGATTTTAAATTTCAGAGGAAACCACTGGGGGATTCATCAGAGAAGAGCCATGTTCTTATTTAGGCTTTAGAAAATGTACTCTGCTACTAAGGAAATATAGGCAATACAAGAATGAGAGCAGAAATGACAATGGCTTGACCTTAGATGTGAGTTATAATTGGCAGTTTTCAGGATCTAATTTAGGAAATAGAGTCCTAAAGCCATCTTGTTATTTAAATGTAAATGTAAAAGGTGAGAGGCACTGTTAAAAATTTGCTGAAAAAATTCTCCATTTCATTTTAAGAACAGCATAAAGAAAACAGTTTTAGATTGCGTCATGATTTCTCAAACTCAGAACTACTGCTCTTTTGACCTGGATAATTCTCAGGGAGGAGGGTTTCTGCAACTCTTCCATGCTGTGTAGAATGTCCAGCAGTATCCCTGGGCCCAACCCATTGATGCCAATAGCAACCTTGACTTTGACCACCAGCATCTCAATACATTGCCAAATATCCCCAGAAGATAATACCTTCCGTGGTGAGAACTACTGGATTAGGTATATATGATAATGCTTCGTTTGCAATAATATTATAAATATTGGGCTATACTAATCAAGGGGAGTAATAATATTTTCTACTGGGCCTTCCTGGTGGCGTAAGGGGTTAAGTCTCAGCACTATGAAGCTGTCAGTAGCCACTGCAGCATTAGTTCTATCTCCAGCCAGGGAGCTTCCCACATGGCCCAGCAGACCTCTCCTGTCTCTCTCGCTGCTCCCCTCAGCAGTGGAAGATGCACTGTTCTGCTCCCCATGCTGTCTCTGGTGAATCCTCTCACCTCCCCCACTCTGGCCTGCACCCCAGCTCTTGTATGCATAAATAAATAAATCTTTAAAAAATAAATAATATTTTCTATTATAGAATTTTTTAGTAAGTGATTATAATCAGTTTCAGAACAAAATAATAATAAATAATATTAATTTCCACAGACCAACAATTGAAAGCAACTACAACATAACTCTTGTTTTCTTTGTATTTTTCATATATAGTGAATAGTTATATAATACAGTCCATGACAAGGACAATACCTAGCTTTCTTCCTCTCCTTTTCCAGATAAATCCCATATAACTCATGTCTTACAGCTACCAAATTCTTCCCTAATTCTACCCATCACTTTCCCATACTACCCCTTTCTCACATTTAATCTGCAACATAAACTCAAAGGAGCTAAAAAGGTAGGCAAGGGTAGGGGGTGGTGATTGGGCAGGGAAGGCTAGACTACTTATTGGTAAGTGATGGACAATGGCAAAAAATGATCTATTTTGTGTGACCCCTGAGATATATGATTTTGCCACACTGTTTTTGTCTTTCCTAAAGTTGTTCTCCTGTTTTATCTTTACTTCTTGCTAGTCAAATCAGGAATCAAATGGTACGTTTGTTCACTATGATCCTCGGACTTTCTCTTAGCTTGTTCCATGTTCCTGACCAGACTCCACTGCCTTCATCGCCCTCCAATTACTTAGCATACGTACATTAATTTTGGGTCACATTTGCAAATCCTCATTGATTTATAGGCTACACAGTGTTAATACAGATTGAACTGCTAATAAAAGTATGTCTACATTACATTAATATTTAATATGATTATAATCTTATTTAATTCAACCTTTTTTTAATTACTGTAAATATCCAGTGTTACCTTGCATCCATGCCCATTGCCTCATTCATGTCATTATACTGATGTGTTCTTCCCTACCTCTTTTATCCTTTCCTCTTTACCACAGCTTTGTTAGTATTTAAAGCTCATTTTAAGTGTTTCCAATCAAACCTTCCTACTTTTAAATCACAGTGATTCCTCTATTCTAACAAATGAAGCATTGATAATTTATACTGTAAAGGATGTCACTTGACTATAAATTACTTCATACTAATTATTCATTGTTTCTACTTTGTAAGCCTCATTTCCTTAATAAGAATTATAAGATCTTCAGTCAATGAAACTTGCTAGAGTATAACTAAAGAAGATGTATCTTTGTCACCACAAATGACAAATGAAATATCATTTGGATGTCTTTCTTAGGAAAGATATGCTCATCTTTTTTTCTTCCCTCTATTGCCTAGAACTTGAGCAGACACATGCAAAGTATTCAATAAATACTGTTGACTTGATATGGCAAATACATACATAACATCATTATATATATTTCCAATAACGTAAAGGGAGAATGATATGGCTCATTAAAGCTTGCATTTGCCTGTAATAGAACTCTCTATGTGACTTCTTAAGAAGAGCTCTAAAACATTTTTTAAAACTTATATAGTTGATTTAAATTTTATCTCCCAATCTAGAGAAATAAAATTTAAGAGTCTCAAGGTAGAATTAAGGCAGTGATTCTCAAATTTTAACATGTGTCACCATCTCCTAGAGATGTTGTTAAACAAATTGCTGAGCCTATTCCCCAAGTTTCTGAATCCATAGAACTAAAGTGGAACCTAATAATTTGCATTTCTAAAAAAAAAAAAGTTCTGATGATGTTCCTAGAAACACTATGTGAAACATTTTTTTTTTCTAAAGAGAAAACCCAGCCACCATAGTCACACCACCAGCAGCGTGATGGAGGAGGGTTAAGAAAGTCTAAGAAGATTAACAGTCATGATTATTTTGTTAAAGACAAGGTATATAAAGAAGAGGAGACTAAGCTGCTCAGAAGCAGGAGTTCAGGTTGTTTTCACTAACAAGGGAATATGAGGTTGTCTAAGTTCTTGCTCTATCTCACTCTAAATCTCTGTGCCCCATACTTGGCCAGTGATAATCCTCACTTTCAGAGGAAAAATTGACAAGTTTTTTAATCCAACTTTGTTTGTACCTGTAAACCTTCACAACCAGTCTGTGCTTGCTTTTGAGAAATAGTTTCCTTGTGACTTCATAAATAAGAGATTCTTCTAGGACTACTATAAAAGTTCTTTGATTCTCTGTCCATAACTTGATCTGAAGGTTTACAGATTGGAGTTTGTCCTTGTTTTTGGAAGAACCCTAGTATAGTTAGAAAAATCCATCCCATGAAGCCATGTGTTGGAGTTGGCGGATAAAAGCTAGCAGAAGATGCTGTGACCATCTCTTTTCAACTCCATGTTCAGTGACACTGCATCATAGTTTGATATTGACCATGATGGAAATATATATTCCAAGAAGACGGCCATGGTAGCAAATCAGATTTTTCTTTGAGAAGCAGATTTTGAACATTTGCCAGTTCAACACTGATTCCACAGCACTGTTTTTGTAGCAAACAATACTATAATAATATTCAGTGCAGAAACTCCACAGCCCCAAAACACATGTGTGAAAAGGCACTTCATCAAAATGAACCACAGGCTATTAATCACGACTCTGCAGCTCCTACAGCTAACTAGCACCCCATTTCCTGTTGGCAAGGAGCCTGGAATTGTGCTTCTGTTCTGAGATATGAGCAAGACAACCACCAAATTCTAACTTTGAGGGAATGTTTGATGGGACTACTCCTGATAAAAAACTTGTCAGTCAGCATCTACTCAGGAGACAAAATTTTAACAGCTATTCTAACAGAAAATTTTAAAAGAAGAACTGTCAATTTGGTATACAGAATTGTTAATTAGGTACCAAAATGCAAAGTAATACATTATCATGGCAATATGACTTATGCTAATTATATTACACATTCATACCTATATAAAGGAAGCCTCTACTGTCATGGAGAAAAATAAATTGAGAGGAAAGTTGGAATCATTAAAACTTACATTTTAGGGAATGCTCTCCAAAAAGCTGGAATGCAGATATATGAAAAGGTGGTTGATTCTATTGGCTGTTTTTGATGTTTTAGAGCTGGGGGAAGGGGACCTATATTTGGGATCCCTAATGACAAAGGAAGGAATTGTGCTTGGCTGATACTCTTTTCTATGTCAGCATACAGCAAGAGAAAAGTTGAATTCAGAAGGAAGTAGATAATACAAAAAAAGGGCATTGGGAAAATATGCCTGAGAATTGAGTCTAGATTATTAGCCAAAGAAGAATGCAATATAACAGTGAATCAGGAAAAAAAAAAACTGATTAATATGGCTGCATTTGCTAGAAATTTTGGTTAAATGTGTTAAATACACCTGAAAGTTTATTGATTATTTAACTAAAACTTGGACTCAAGAATATGCTTACCTTTAAATATGTTGAGATATAAAGACTTCCCTGTCATAATAAAGAAGAAGGAATGGAAAATTGAACATTGTAATCAAAGAAGAGGCATTTTGTGTGAGTACAATCTAATCTTTATCACTATAGATTTAATTCTTACACAGTAAATGGAGCTAAAATTTTCATCAACTCACAATTTATATCATTTTAGAATTGGACCCAAAGTTAGGACTTCCGGTTCCTAAATGAGTATTTTATCTCTATAACAGTATAATCTTAGCAGTCAAAGTTCCAGGACTTTATTTTTTGCCCAAATTTAAATATTTTTTAAATATTCTATTCTATGCAACAGAAAATAGCCAGAGGTAGAGAATGACACCTTAGGAGCCAAATATTATGCTAAACAGAATACTCATGGATTGGGGCGGCTAAAATGAATTATAAAAATCTTAGATATTATCTGCTACATTTTCTTAAAGTATCTTTGCTTCTTTTGTGGTCTGAAGGAAATTTTTGGATGATGAATGAGGATGTTATTTTATTAGAATTAGTTGGTTTTAGTAATGTGTATGTAAACGAATAGACCACTGTAAAATTATAACCAAGAACATATGATTTGATGCTACATTTATAAAGAAGCTTTGGTTTTTGAGATAATTCCTTTAATGGAAATATATAGCAATAATTTTTAAGTCATATTCTAATGTTTTTGTCAGTAACTGATATAATGAAACTTTGAACTTAAAAGTGACGTCTGAAAAAAATCCCTTTTATTTTCCACCTGAGACCATTTGCCTTACATATTTCAATAATAAAGGAAATATATTTTCCAGGTTATCTAAAATGGGCTATAAAATTTTGAAATACTTATTTCAATACTTATTTCTACAATGCTTGCATAATTTCTAATGATGTGATTTCCCTAAATTGACATTCAAAGAGATATCGTTTGGATTAATACACTTAAACATTATTAAAACATTAAAAATATCCCAATTTCCATATTAACAGTAAATCAAAAGTCAAGAAAAAAGGGGCAAAAGCCTGTCCATTCAAAAAATGACACTTAGTCAAGAATTGTATGAACATACAGAGTAGGAATTCAAGGATCATTTTTCAAATCAATTCAAGGACATTATAAAATAATTTCAAAAGAAAGATTTTAATGTAGATCTAGGTTCAAATTCTGGCTCTTCAATTTGCACTTATGGGATCTATACTTAAGTCACCATTTTTTTTTTATTTTCTCTGGAAAAGGATAAAAAATACCTGACTTTCAATGTACCACGTATCATAGTCCATGCCTGGAATGTCCCTGTGTCCCTCGTCACTTCAATTGGAACCACGTTAGTTCACAGTTTCAATATCATTTCTTCAGCAAAATTTTCTCTTATCTCTTGAACTTATCTCTAATGGTTTTGACCACCTGGAAGTTAATTAATAGCAATTATTACTTAATGTCTCTTCCCCTCATTAGTCTGCTTGTGCCTACAAGGGATCATTTCTATATTATTGTTAAAGGCATTTTCTCAATAGCTGCTCAATATATACCTGTAGGATGGATGAATGGACATCATATAAAGCATCTGGCACAAGTAGATAAGCAATAAATGATAGTTAATACTATGTTCATCATGACTATTTTTGTAATTGTTATAATTTACAGTGAAGCCTTTAATAAAAATTTGCTATGACATTATATGTGTGGTGACCTTTTTGTGCTCAAGGAGATTGGAAACTATAGCATAAAAATCAAAGGGCAAACTTTATCACTTAATCAGATGAATATGTTGGGTCTTATTTACACACAGTTTTATTGATGTGAGACTTTAAAAGTTTACCCTTTGTTCTAAACTAAAAAAATGATTTTTTTTTTTTTGTTTACAGTCAGATTGAAATACTTCATAAAGCTATTCACTTTTGAACTACAGGCACAAGTATAAAAACATGGTAAGTGACCCACTAAGCATTTTCAGGTATTTTCCCAGACTAAATAGCTAGCACTGAAAGCTAGAAGTCAGAACCCAAAGCATCAGATGGCCATGAATCATATATATATATATATATATTTTTTTTTTTTCCAAATTAGACCTGTTCTCCCAGCTCTCTGGTCCCCAGAAGGTGACTGTCAATTTCTTTGTAACTATGGAAACTGACCTGATCTTATTTTTTATTGCAGTAGTGTCTTAATCTCTGTATATGATTTCGGGATGTAGGTATACACCTCTTCAGATATATGTGACCATATCACACTCATCACCAGAACATCCATAGTCTCTTAGGCTGCATACTTTTGTTCTCCACTCCTCACACCCCCAATTAGTAATCTCAAATTTACAGTCAAATTTGAAGAGTCTGATTTGGGTTAGCACTATATTCCACATTTGTGTGATACGATCCTGTAGGTGTCTATCTCCTTTTCACTTATTTTGCTTAACAAAATCCTCTCCAGTTCCAATTATTGTTAATGGCAAGATGTCCTCCAGTTCTATTCATATTATTGTAAATGGCACGGTTTCATCTTTTATATATCTGAGTAATATTCCACTGTGTCTATGTACCACATCTCTGTAATTCATCATCTATCACTGGTCACTTTGGTTGTTTCCAAAATTTGGTTATTGTAAATAGTGCTTTAGTGAAAATAGGAATGCATACATCCATTTGAATTAGTGTTTTTGTATTCTTCAAATAAATAGCTGGCAGCAAAACAACTGGATCATACAGTAGATCTATTTTTGGTATATTGAGAAACTTCCATACTCATTTCTATAGAGGCTCGATCAGTTTACACTCTGTCCAATAATTTTCCCTTCATCATCCTCAGAAACATTTTGCTTCTGATCTTTTTGATATAAGCTCTTCACACAGATTTGAGGAAGTATTTCATGGCGACTTTGATTTGCATTTCCCTGATGATGTGATGATTAATATTTTTTCATGTGCCTGTTGGTCATCTGTATGTTTTTAGAGATGTGTCTATTACCTCTTCTGCTCATTTTTTGGTTTATATTATTTTTCTTTTTGTTCATATGTATGAGTTCTTCGTAGATCTTGGATATTAGCTTCTTGTCAGATGTGTAATATACATCAGTGAATTTCATGAGGTCAGTTCTGTTCCAAGAATTGGAGTTGGTGAGTACAATTCAGAATATTGACTTTGTTCTTCAAACAAGGGCCCAGTCTAAGGGGAACACTCTAGCTCCTCCACATATTTTCCTCTTCAGTCAAGGGTGTATCCTGGCACAGTTTTGATCTTCCCTCTCCAGTATCCCTGACTTAGCTGGCAGCCTATCCTATGTATCTCTAGCCCTAGTCACAGTCTCCAGGCATTTCTCTTCACCTACCTCTTGTTCAAAAAAGCATGGCTCTGTTTTCTGTCTCTGCTTCTGTGTTTGCAATCTGTTCTAATCAGTGTTCAGTTTTAACCCAAACCGTAAGATTCTTAGGTACTGTGTCCCTCTAGTTAACTGCCAGATGATCCTCTCAGGAGTGAAGTAACCTCCTCTGTCACCCCCTTAGTCCATACTTTAAATGATGTGAGCCTCCTTAAAATATTATGATGCTGAAGTAAACATCATTACTGAAGACAGCAAGTACTATTCATGTGCCAACTGTTTTCAATTATTTTACTCACAAAAGTCATAGAAATTCATTGTAGGAAATTTAGAAATAATAGCTAAGTATAATGATGCTACCTGCTGATAGTCAATTTCCATAGTGGTTTTAGGTACAAATCTGTCTAGATTCCTTTGAGATGTGTGTCTGTGTGCATGTAATTTTTGATCTATATTGATAGATAAATCTTTAGTTCATTCTTACTTTATGTGTAGGAAGTAAATGTAAAATATGACTTACCATAATACTTTATGAACATCTTTTATGGCATTACATAATATTACTCTACCACATAACTTTATTAGGTATAGTCTATTTTATGGAAATAAGATAACTATTGTTAGCTGATTTACATGTACGCTTTATTGTTGAACTTTGTAGAGATTGTTTTCTTTTTTTCTTAATGAATCTAAAGCATTCTACAAATATACACACACACATACATGACTGGTGATTATATCAAGATATATTTCCAAAAGTGTAACATGTTTTAATATTTATACAAATATTCAAGGATATTGACACACACTGCCAAACCATCATCCAAAATGTTTGTAGTGATTTATGCTCTTATTAATGTGTTGAAAGGATCATGGTGCTTTCTCAAGCACAAATTACTTACATTTTAATTTTGTTGTTTCACATTGGTGCCGGAGAAGAATTTCATGCTCTATGACTTTGGCCTTTGGAAAAATAGCCTATTAGAGTTTTGTTTTGTTTTGTTTTGTTTTGGAACAATGGGCAGAACCCATAAGGACTATTTCTTCGCGGTTCTATTTTCCTCTGTCTGAATTTCCTGTGTCTGAATTTACATGTTTTATACATGTATAACTCAATGTTTATAATTATCTTATAAGATAGCTGATATTATCTCCAATTTTGTAAAAGGGAAACTGAAACACAATGAAGTCAAATAAATTATTACTTATATGTTCTGCAACTATTATAGTTAAGTGATGAAATCAATAAACAAAACCAGTGCAACCAAAATCTATTCTTCACTGTGTAATATTGGCTGCAGAAAAAATGATAGTGAGTAGAAATTTGTATTTCCATCTGACTTGTATATTTACATAATGCATATGAATGTATTTGACTTGTCAAAGACATCTGTCTTACCTCTACTATGTTAAGTTGGGACGGGGCAGAGAGATAATGGTCAGTTGGACAGCGATTAAGAAATGTTCATGAAAGAATTAGTAAAAACAAAGTTCACCACAACTTATTATAAGAGAAATGCAAATTAAAACCACATTGAGATACCACCTCTCCCTTGTGAGAATAGCTCATATGAAAAATAACAGGACTAACAGTGTTGGCAAGGTTGCAGTGAAAAAGGACCTCTTATCCAATGTTGGAGGGAATGAAAGCTTAATAAAGCCCCTGTGGAAAATGCTATGCAGATGTCTCAAGAAAATAAAAATGGAAGACCCATTTGGCCCAGCAATACTGCTATTAGGTGTCTATCCAAATAACATGAAACTTCAACACAAAAAGATCTATCTACATCCATATAAAAAGTGCGCTGTTTACAACTGTCAAGTCATGGAACCAACCCAAGTGCCCTTCAACAGATGAATGGATGGAGAAACTGGGGAGCAGATATTCAACAGGATATTACACAGCTGTGAAGAAAGATGAAGGGTGGCATTTGGCGTAAGGTGGATGGACATTGAGGTGATTATGTTTAATGAAATCAGCCAAAAAGTGAAAGATAGATATCAGGTGGTTTCACTCTGTGGAATATATATACCAAAAAAACAATTACACACAAACAATAGATGAAAAAAAAAAATTCAACTTGGCAAAAAAGAAGATAATAGTCACCAGAGGGAATAGGGGAAAAGGCGGAGGAGAGGAAGTAGAAGCAGACAGGGTAAGGACATGGGTGGTTTGTTGGAGGCAATAAAAAAATTAAAAATCATAGGTATGTTTCCATGTGCTTAACTGTAATTCAAGGTCTTTTTGCAGGCAATATATTATACATGTGGTCCTTTTTTCATTTAGTTACAATTATTTATACATCAACTGTAAGAAAAAAGGAAAGACCTAATGAGTCAAATGAGCTTGAACTCAATCTTAATGTTCTCATCAGACAGCTAGGATGTAGTACAGACATCAACAAAGGTCTGCCAAGTGGAGGAGTAGTAAGGCAAACCAAGAGGCACCTACGATAATAGTAGGGCTACAACATTTACTTTGTGGGTAAAAATTTTCTAGCTGTTTGCTTCATTTCTCTCCTTCAGGTTAGAAAATGCAACGTCTGCTTCCTATAACTAGAATTTGAAGGCTGGGATTCCTCTGACACATGTTTCTTTCTTTATAAAAATTTCAATTTCCTAGAGAGTGACAAATTACATTAATCAAGTGTCTAGTGAATGAATTATTACATTTGAGTATAGGAATTGCCAGGTTAAACAAGAAACTGATGGAAAATTAAAAAGTCTGTTCTTGATTTGCTTTGGAAACAGCTAAAGGGACACATTCTGCTTTCTTTAAATGATTTTGTGGCTCCTGATTATAAAAATTCCTTCTAATTATGCAGACATTTTAATTCAATCAGCTAGAATGTTCATTAAAAACAAGATCATGAGTTAATAGCAATGATTAAATAGTTGACTTTTATAGTTAAATGAAGTTTGTACATAATTCAAAAAATATTAACTACTTTTTTTCTGTGATAACCGTTTTTTTTTCCTCTGCTTGGAGTACTGGATTAACTTACTGGTACTGAAGTAGTGGTAATATAAAACTGACAGAGGGGCCTCCCCGCTGGCCCAGCGGTTAAGCGCTGCACTGCGGAGCTGTCGGCAGCAGCGACGCGAGTTCGACGCCCGGCCGGGGAGAATCCCACATGGTGCGGCAGACCTCTCCTGCCTAGCCCGCTGCTCACCTCAGCAGTGTATTTCTGATCTGCCTGTTCTACTCCCCACTCTGTCTCTGGTGAACCCTCTCGCCGCCCCACACCTCTGGCCTGTGCCCCAGCTTCTATGTATAAATAAAAAATAAATCTTTAAAAAAATATATATATATATACACACATAAAACTGACAGCAGAAACCAGTACTGTGATTGAACTTGAAAGTTCTTAAATGTAAATGTTGGGGAAATACTTTTAATCCCATGCATATAAGACTATTGACAGAATCAAATATAACAAAATAAAACCAGTGGTACCTCTGCGCAAACATCACCTTGTGCCTGAAAAGCATCATTGCTATAGTGATTTCATAATACCCCTAAATAACATACTTTTGAAAAAATTTCTATTAACCTGAAAAAAATAAAATATTTTTTGCTCTTATTAGCAATCAGTGGTAATAAAGACTGCAAAAGTGCCTTAGAGAATGCTTAATTATCTTTCTGAGATCCTCTGAGAACCGAGAGGCTTATAAAAAGAAATGTTAATTAACATAAGGACCATACCCATCCAATTAAAATATAAATAAAACATTGTTAACTTGTCACACACTATTTGACATATGATAGATAATTTATGCAAGGAAATATATAAACAATGTAAAATATTTCAAACCAGTTACCTTCCCACACCTGGCTCCCTTAAAATGTGTGTCCTCGATCTTGACAATTTCCCTTTTTTTCCCATAAATTCTTCCTCCGTAGAAGGAAAATACACAAAAGGTATATACAAGTAGATAAGTTTAAAAGTGCCATTGACTTCATTTATTGTATAAGAAGAATGGATATGGCATGCCAAAAATATAATGTATACAATCACAAGGATTAAAAATATATGCAAATGTATCATGTCTTTCCCAAATTACTCAAAAAAGTATTCATCTAACACATCAGTGCTACAGAGAGTATTTTGTGTTGCAACCTTTTCTACAAGGTAGTTCACTAAAATAAATCTACAGTAATGGGTAATTATATTTTGGGTTGGGGAGAGAAGATACTCCCTAATTTCTTGATTAAGGGTCTCAAAATAATTGAAGAGGACCTAAGCAGAGTTTTTCCTCTACTAAAAGGGCAAGAATTGGTTGGGAAACTAAAATATCTAAAGAGATTCTTACCTAGTAATTTGTGATGATTTCAGATTTTCCAATAACCATGATTATCATATTTTCCCTGAGATCTTTGTAAAGTCAGAGACCTTTTGTATATATTTCTATGGATTATTTTATGTATATACAGGATACTTTTTCATATTTTTTTTAATCCTTGTGATAGTGCACATTATATATTTGGCATGCCACGTCCAATCTTCTTACATGATAAATGAAGTTAATAGCACTTTAAAATTATATACTTGTCCTGGATCATGTATTTATATATGAATTTTGTATCAGCTCCAAAGATTAGGTTATGTCTCAACTTGAACATGGAGCAGTGAATCTAAAAATGAGTACTATGTCCCTTAATGTTGTTCTCTAGAAGACAGCAGGCTTCTTCCCACAGTGGTTAAATGTGTGTGTGTGTGTGTGTGAGTGTGAATGTGTGTGTGTGTGTATATATGTATGTATATGTATATGCATGTATATATGTGTATATATACATACATATACAATACACACACACACCTGCAAATACACTGCATATACATACACTATATATATACACACACACACACATGCATATATACACTAATTTATACCCTAAATCTCAAATGGTGAGTTGGTACTTGTCAAACTGGAGAATTAAGTCCCTCTCACACAGAGGCATGCAAGAGATTATTCAATTTTCTTACAATGGAGTGGTATAGCACCAAGTAGATTAACAATTTTTATTCTCATAGAGGCATTTGTATTTGCAAGCATTTTAACAAATATTGTACTCCAGATTTCTATATCTAGCTAGAAGGTAAAAGACTCAGGAGACTGCTCTTGTGATTGTAACAATGGGAACAAGTAAAAGAAAAAAAAAGCTGTAAAAACAGTTAGACATGTTGAAGTAACAAGTTTTAACTAGAAAAAATAATTGAATGAAAATGTGCAAGATCAAGATGACAGGCATACAGGATCCTTGGGTAATCACTTCCCTCAAGGATATCAAGGATAAGCTTACAGAAGAGCAGCCACTTCTGGAATAGGGATGGGGAAGTAAGGACCAGAATATTAACAAGGAGGAGAGTCAGAAATGACCAGAAAGCATAGAAAAGACTAAAACACAGTAATTCAGGAATGGCATCAGTTCACCAGTAGGAATACCAACCCTTGCCCAACAAGTCTCTGAAAGTATACACGATACAGACACACATCAAGAAATGAGAAAGAGCTCAAAGAAACAACCTTACCTGTCACCAGAAGGTATTAGCAAAAGAACAAACAAAACCAAAAGCCAGTAGAAGGAAGGAGATAAAAATAAAATAGAGCATAAAGAAATAATAGAGAAATTCAAATGTCCCTCTAAAGGATCAATGAAACAAAAATTGGTTCTTTGAAAAAAACAACAAAACAGAGAAAACTCTAGATAGACTCACTAAGAAAAAAAAAGGGAAAATCTAATAAAGAGAATCAGAAATGAAACAAGTGATGGTGAGGATGTGGAGGTAAAGGAACCCTCATACACTGTTGGTGGAAATGTACACTGGTCCACCTCTATGGGTATGAGACCCTATGGGATTTGTGGAGGATTACTGGGGGTTTTGTTATAGGGGCATGATGTGGAAAGATACAGTTACAGAAGTTCAAACCTATAACCCCTAAAACAAATATGTATACACAGCCTTACCCCAATAAACATAATTGGAAGGAAATAAAAAAAAATGGACACAATATATGAAAGAGCTGGTTTTATACTTTGGACTACAGAGTATAAGATCATGGTCCCTGAGGAAATTAAGTTGCAAAGGAATTTATGTCACCTTGAGACTTTTTATGGAGGTACTTTCAAAATCAAACTGTAAAGCTGCCATAGAAATTTTGCTGAATTAGAGGCACACATTATATTTTGATGAGGTCCTAGCCACCAAACCTTTTCAAAGTATTAGAGAAGAGGAAGATATGCAGAGAGGGAACTCCAGAAATTATATAGACTATTACTTTGCTGATGAACACAAATTTGTTCACGTGCCTGAAGCCAAAGATATACTCTGGGTTATAAAATAAACACTTCCCAGAGATCACCCAGAGCTATAAAATGGTAGGTTACAACTTACCATTGTGGAGATGCCTCAATGGACAATCAGGGTATTCAGTACAGAAACCAGGAGGACCCTGTTTCAGTGACAAGGCTAAACTAGACTTTAAGTATTCTTAGTCCAAACCCACCCTAATAAAATACTAATCTCACAAGGATCACACTACTCTGCAAATAATTTGACTATCAAAACATGTTTTAACATATTTTGAAGAAAAACAAGTGTTGCAGACAAAATGACCCTGCACCTAACCAAAATTCATTAGAATGTGAAAAGCAATAAAAACTCCTACCCAGAACCAAAAGAAAATAAAGACTATAGAAACAACCAGATATTATAGATATGATGGAATTAGTAGAAAAGCACTCTAGCACAGCAATTATAAATATAAATAAAAATTTAAAGAAAATGTCAGCCTGGAGTCAAATGAAGGAATTTATATATGAGAATTTATATGTAAGGAATTATATATATAAGGGATTATGTGTATATAAGGATTTATATATATATATGTATATATAGCATTTATATATAATAAAGTAAATATTATTTCTTTACAAGAAAAATTCAATATGTGAATTGAAACACCCTTTGCAGGCTTCTCAGGTTTTTAGATACAAAAACATTCACAAAACATGAGTCATAGCAAAAATTAGATAGGTAGATGATGGATAGATCCAGACAGATAGGCAGAGATTAGACTGATGATGATAATGATTGATAGATGATAGTTAGAAAGATAGATGATAGATGATAGATAGATAGATAGATTATAGATAGATAGATAGATAGATAGATAGATAGATAGATAGATAGATAGATAGATAGACAGATAGATAGATCACAGAGAGAAAAACAACTTTAAAAATGAAACAACACCTTAATAACCTGAGGGAAAATATAAAGCAGTTTAACATGTTTAATTAAAGTTTCCCAAGTGGAGGAAAGTTAAAACATTTGAGAAAGTAATGTTTGTATGTTTCCAAATTTGAGGAAATGAAAATCTTTTTTTTTTTAAATATGGGGATCACATCTTTTTTAAAAAATATATTTATTTATTTATTTATGCATTCAAGCTGGGGTACAGGCCAGAGGTGTGGGGCAGCAAGAGGGTTCACCAGAGACAGAGTGGGGAGCAGAACAGGCAGATCGATGGACGTATACTGCTGAGGGGAGCAGCAGGCGAAGCAGGAGAGGTCTCCCACGCCATGTGGGAATCTCCCTGGCTGGGCATCGAACTCACAGCACTGTTGTTGACAGCTCTACAGCACAGCACTTTAACCCACTGCGCCACTGGGGAGGCCCACAAATGAAAATCTTAAATGCAACCACAAGGGCATAAAGATAAGAATTGACCTCACACTTTTAATCTGGGACAAAGCAAACCAGGAGACAGAGGGAAGGGATGACATCTTTAAAGTGATGAAAGAAAAAAATCAACATAGAATTCTATGTCCAGCAAAAAATATTCCTCAGCAATGAAGATTAAATATACTCATCTTTAGACAAACAATGCAAGAATCTGAGTGAACTTATCACCAGAGGAACTATGTTAAATAGCTACTTGAAGATCTATTCATTTTTTGTAGAACATCTCCATTGTTCATGAGTTTCCTCATCATTTTTTTGTTTTGTTTTGTTTAAGAAAATCTTTAGGCTCTACTTCACTGTTAAAGGATAATTTCTCCACACATAGTGTTAGACATGACAGGGAGGGCAATGCCTAAAACAAAAATAAATTGTCAACGACACCCAGCACCTCAAAACTCACCTGCCAGAGTGATACCTGGAGAGAGCCAAGAAACACCTAGAGGGGAGAAAGTGAGCCCCCTGCCTCCCCTTCCCCAATAATGTACAGGCAGGCTGATAAAGTCTGGGGATAGCAAGAAGTAACATAGATGGGAAGACATACTCCCTACCCCCACCTACTGCTGGGGCTGATAAAACTATGTCCTGGATGCATAGTCGAAGGGGGAGTGACTTAGAAATTGCTGCCTGAAACAATGAACCAACACTCTGGGTGTGCCTGCACTGTAAGTCCCAGGAAAGGATGGGATGACCAGTCTTCTGCACCCCATTTAAGCCAGGAGTCACCCAATTTTCCTTGCCTGTGGTCTTCCCTGAACTCTGCCTGCATGGGACCTGTGTTAACAGTGTGATCTCCGTGAGAGGTTCCACATTCCCTGTGCCAGCTACTGAAGGGTAAGCTTGGCGGTGAGGACAAGCTAAGGAAGCTTAAGGAGACAGGGAGAGATGTCTTGCAGAGGAGATTTGGAGGAGGCACATGGAGTAAAGACATGTGAAAAAGGGCCTGCTTGCTTCTTGGCTTTGTGCTTGTACCAGGAATCTGGGAGACATGGAAGAAGACACATGGAATTGAGTCATGTGGAGACACTTGGAAGAAATGTGGTAGTGAGATCTATGGGGAGGCTGACAACGGCTGCTTTTACCTTTATTTGTACTTTGATTTTGCTCCTTTCATCCCAGATTTGCTGGCCTCTTCTGCCCCTTTCCTATGGTCCCCCACCAGAAGGTGCATTAGGCTTGTGGCAAGCTTTTGGACCTCAGTGGCACCCATTTGGTTCAACCCTTTTTGGTTGGACATTTACTCATGAGGGGATGGGTAACTTTGGGTGTTTCATTGGGGAACTATTATGCTTTCTTCTGTCTTTTTGCAGACTAATTCCATTAAAGCTCTCTTCCATGAAAAGAACTTTATATCCTGAGAATATGCTTTATCTTTATGTGGCAGATGGCAGAGCATATTTAAAATGTGCAAGTTTGGGCCTCCCTGGTGGTGCAGTGGTTGAGCGCTGCGCTGTGGAGCTGTCAACAGCTCGCGATACAAGTTCGACGCCCGGCCGGGGAGAATCCCACATGGTGCGGCAGACCTCTACTGCCTCACCCTCTGCTCCGCTCAGCAGTGTATTTCTGATCTGCCTGTACTGCTCCCCACTCTGTCTCTGGTGAACCTTCTCGCCGCCCCATGCCTCTGGCCTGTACCCCAGCTTGTATAAATAAATAAATAAATCTTTAAAAAAATAAAATGTGCAAGTTTGAGGGTTCTTGAGGTACCCCTAAGTCTGCACACTAACACCAGAATCTGCTTTCATTCTGTTTCTAAATAAACTTTGCTTTGTTTATGCTAAGATGTGACTTTGAATTCTTTCATGGTCACAGTCAAGGGCCAAGGAACCCCAAAGGCCCCAAACATCTAGAAACCCCCCAAACAGGGAAACAATAACTACTATGTGTTTTTTTTTCCTTTCTTTTTTCTTTCAACAATTTAGTTATTTTAATCTACTTTCATATTTCTTTTAAAGATTTTATTTATTTATGCATACAAGCTGGAGTACAGGCCAGAGGAATGGGGCAGAGAGAGGGTTCACCAGAGACAGAGTGGTGAGCAGAACAGGCAGATCGACGGAAATACACTGCTAAGGGGAGCAGCGGGTGAGGCAGGAGAGGTCTGCTGCGCCATGTGGGAATCTCCCGGGATGGGAGTCGAACTCTCGTTGCTGCTGCTGATAGCTCCACAGTGCAGTGCTTAATTGCTGCGCCACCTGGGAGGCCCTACTTTCATATTCTTTATATGGCTTCTGATGAGAAATCTGCTGTAATTCTTGCTTATATACTTACTAAGCATTTACTGAGATAAATAGGTCATTAGTATAAGATTGTATGTTAATTTGACTTGAAGTCAGACTGTGTCTAATGTTTATTGTCGCCTGAGGTGCCAGAGACTTCATTTTCTCTAGTGCCCTCACTTTTGTCTTCTTTATTGCCTTTAGGTCTTCTTATTAACTCCATTTAGGTAGAATTTGCATCCTGCTATAATCCACAATTATATACTGATGCCCTGTAGGTGTGGTTGTAGGCTAGAGGAAGGGAAGTGTTTTATAATCTTAAGATTCACTGTCTGTGTTTAGTAGCAGTCTGTCATTGGGGTGTGACCTTCACTAGTGTTACTTTGTTTTCTCACCCTCTTTGGGTGAGACAGGAAAACTAGAAGGAACTGGAAACAGAAATGCCTTTCTCCCAGGTGGGATGATAATCCAGAAAAGGAGTTTCCAATTAAAAGCTGCCTTCGATTTGGACAGTGTTATGTTAGGTAGTTAGGCTGGATTCTGTGGTGCTTGTAATTGATATAGGTGAGCTACATCCGGGAGACACAGGGAACGGGCCCTCTGGGCTGATTGAAAGAGTGCCCTGAGGACGTTTGCCCTATATAAAAGTAGAAAATGTCCCTTTCATTGACAGCAGGCTTGATAGTGCCCTCAAGCCCCCTCCCCAAAAAGCAAGTTGAGCCTGATAATGCTCAGACAGCAAGAAGCACCACCACCTCAGAGGGGGTGGGGAGGCAATTCCCCCTCAATTGTGGCCAACTATTAGGGCAATTAAACAATTACCTGGAAAAAAAAATCTGTGCCTAAATTTCAGGTTACCAAGGCAACTCCTGCCACAACTGATTAATGCTCTTCCTGCCCTCTCCCAGCCCTCAAGGGAACCAGGGAGAACTGACCCAGGGGCAGAATGGACTGAGCACATAAAAAGGCATGTCTCCCTCCTTGCTCAAGGCAGGGGTCTCTGCCAGCCTGGATTTCTTCCCAGGTGTGCTCTTGCTAAATCAACTTGGCTTTTGCTTCTGCCACAGTATGATCTTAAAATGCTTTTGAGATCATAAATGAAAGATGAAGATCTTATACTCTCAAACTTCTGAAAACAGTTCGAGTCATATTTTGCAATGATTATTCTTATACTCCTGCTCTCAGAGCCAAGAGAAATTTTTTTTTGTCCTTCATGAGAACTTGCTGTTTCCTAAATCTAAACCTATAAATGTGTGAAGATGCCCTTATGAATTTTCTCACTCTTAAACCAGGCCTCACCTGCCTCCATTAATTTGTGAACGTTATCATTTAAGTGTATCTGCCAATTCAGAACTCAAGCAGCTTCTACTCCAAGTAGGCAGAGCCTCATGGTCACCCTCCATATTCACTGTCCCTTGAGAGTGGAGAATAACTTTGGCACCTCTTATGAAGACTCCAAGTTATTGATTTTCAGTTTTTCCTGTTTTTTTTTTCTTTATATATAGATAGTAGTGATGACTTTCCAGGTCTTTACATGTAAGATCAGAGAACAAGTCTATTTTATTTTAACTTTTAACAATCCTTGGAATATTATAGTAATCATACTTTGAAACAAGGTGTTCACTCAATATCTCCTATGACAGCAATTAGGGTTACATTAATATTTATGTTAGTATTACAGGGCAGGGAGAGGGGCACCCCCAGGACCCCCAAACCTGCCTATTCTAAATAGGTTCTGCCATTCACCACATCAGGACAAAACATATAAGACCTTAAGTGGAAAAGAAACTTTAGTACAATTAGTGTGATAATACAGAAAAGACAAAGAATATAGTTTCTAAACTAAGCACCCAAAGTTACCCATCACCTGTGGGCAAAAATCCGCCCAAATGGGATTGGACCAAGGAAAGGCCCGAAAGCCTGCCAAGAGTTTAAAACACCTTTTGGCACGGACCCATAGAAAAGGGTCAGAAACAGTCAGACAATTCTGGGAGTTAAAGAGCAAAATCAAAACCAAGATCAACGTTGCCATAGTCAACCTCCCCACGGGTCTCTCACCCACATCTGTTTCAAACAGTTCAGGCCAGTGCAGCTTCCTCGCATGTCTCTCTGCTCCTTGTGCTTCTTTTGGCTTCTCCATCCTGCTCCCTTTCTTCCTTTCTCTCCTCTGTCTTATCTCTCCTCTGTCTCAGCTCCACCCTCTCTTGGATGGGGCAGGGAAATTGGAACACTCCCCTTTCCTGAGGACCACCCTCTTGCAATCTCAAAACAAACCAAAAAAAAAAAACTTTGTCAGAATCAAAGCCAAAATGAAAGGAAAAAAACTGAATCAAAAGGAGTACGATTCTCATACCTCATACTCTTAATAACTGAATCGAGAGCCTGAATTCACTGTTGCACATTCTCAGTAGGCAAAGTAGAATGTCCTCCAGTTACAGAACCAAAAATGTACCAAATGACACTTAAACACAGTACCAAAAAAATACCCAGAAGCACAGATTGAAAAGTAGGGATGGCTGGCAAACCACCCATGGATGCGTACAGAAGCAAAATCATTTGCCACATGCCAGGTTTTATCAAATTGTTTATGCTTATAAAACTGGAGGTAATATTCAAAGGGAAAATGTTACAGGGCAATCCTGATAAACAATGGGGTGTCTGACCTGGGTTCTCACCCTTGGGCTTAAAAAGGACTTTCAATAAGAACAATTGCAGGCACTCACAAAAAGGTTAATAAAAGGTTTATTTACCAAAAGGAAGGGAAATAAAAAAATGAATAATTCAGGGACAAAAGAGAAGAGAGAGAGATAAATCTCCAAATATGTCCTACTGTAACTGGGCTGAGTCCAAAGTCCAGTAAAGGTGGTGCCCCCTGGAGGGGATTTGCTGATGAGAATGAATAGCCTCAGGGAAAATGCTAAATTTGCAGTTTGGGGTAGAGATTCTGATGAGAAATAAAAAGGACTGAAGGAGAAGGGGAAGTCAGTCAGCATGATGTAGAAATAGAGGAATCAACGGCAGAAAATGTAGCCACCAAGATTGAGAGTTTGGAAATCAGACGCCAGAAGTTTTTGAGCCGCCGGGATTTAGAGTTTCGGATTGAGCGTTTTTGGAATCTTTAGTGACTTTGGGACCAGCGACTTTGGAGGCTTTGCAAGTAACCAAGCGAAGGAAACTGCTCCCAGTTTTGTTTTTACTACAGCCCAAGGAAGAAGTCAGAGGCCCAAAGTGGACACCTTCCTAAAATGCGTGAGTTAAGTCTGTTGGGCCATCTGGCTGCTGTAGTTGCTGTTTGCAGTGTTGTTGGCCTGGTGCTGTGCTGGGGCACCATGGCAGTTCCGGGAGCATCTCCAGTTGCGTTCTGTGTCGTCCTCGTGAGTTGGAACCTGGCCTACAGTCTGATTGATGCACATCTGCAGAAGAAGGAAGACGCCATTTTGGAAACGTGGCCTATTGTTTGGAAGAGGAGCTCCACATCAGCTGTGGTGGGAAGACGCCACCTTTGTTATTTTTCTGGTACTTAAAGGACTGGACATTGCTTTAAGTAAGGTAAACGGCCATATGTTGACCTCAGTAATTCTTTGTTTTTCCCTGTTTATTAAATAAATCCCATTGTTGTAGTTCCCTAAACCTGAGTAGTACTACAAATGTGCAAACGGGTGTAGAACCAATATAGTAATCAGGAAGCAACTGGGGCACTGCCTTTGGCAATTTTGAAACCCCTTTTGCCCGGTATCACTACCAGATCCGAAGAGCTAGAAACCCCCAATGGCATGCTGTAGCCCGGTGAGAAGCCAAGAGAGCTCCAAAGTCCAAAACTCCGGTTATATAGCCAACCTGGCTGCTTACCTCCACCCCTCAGTTCCCAGTAATACCCTCATGATGATGATGGAATTTAAAGATTAGTAGCCCTTAGTGTCTTGGATCTCTTTGGTCTGAGGTGGGGTCCATAAACATATCTGTGGAGTTTGTTGCAGACATCCTTTTGTTTCCCCCCAACAAAAAGGCTATTCAAACTCAAAGTTGGAAGAAAACCGAACAAACTTATGTCTAGTAGAAAAATGAGAAAATTTATGGTCGAGGCCACGTTTGGGCCAAAAACACACCCACAAAAGAAAGCTTTACACAAGAAAAGCAAAAAAAAAAAAATCATCAAGACTGGAGACATAATGATCATGCCACATGTCCTGCAGACCAAATGCGCTTCAGGTGATGAGCACAAGTTACCTCTGGCTGATCAACCACAGTTGTCGTGTCCAACCACATTGGGCACCAAAACTGTTACAGGGCAGCCCCGATATAAATGGGGTGCCTGTCTGGGTTCTCACCAATGCACTTAAAAGGGACTTATAAGAGTCAACTGCAGTCACACACAATAAAATTAATTTAAAAAAGGGTTTACAAAAAGGGAAAGGAAAAAGATAAAGAATAAATTGGTGAATGTGTCCTACCAGTTCCACTGAGCTGGAATCTTAATGGCACACTTAAAAAACTAACAATCCACAACCATGAGCAATAGCCCCGCTAAAGCTCACATATCTGGTTTTTAAATACCAAAAACCATTGCTTAACTCCACCCTCAGTCCTCAACATCCTTCCTTCAGTGATGACGGCATTATGGGATTTGTAGTCCTAGGTGTCTTGGATCTCTCTGCCTTGAGGTGGGGGTGGGGTCCTGGGACACTCCCCTTTCCTGAGGACCACCCTCTTACATTAGTACTATTGATGGAGGAGATATAACGAAAAATAAGATTAGAACTAGACCCAGACAAGAAAGTGGAGGTAGAAGATATCAACATAGCTATTAGCACAATCCCTAGGTGCCAGCTCCTAAGTTACAAAGCATAGGTAGGAGCTAGACAGCAGTCTAGGGCCAAAGATATGGAGATTGAGCCCACTGTAGAATCTCCAGTCTCTTTTCTAATTCTAGTTAGCCAGTAAACAGACAGCCATCCTCGAAGATGAGCCCCTTCTAACTGAAAGAAGGCTATATCAGTGCCATCCGTGCAAGAATTAGAGGCAGCCATTTTCTCTGCCCACCTGTGCCTATGCAGGTGCTTTCCTTTACCAACTCTGTCACTCTGCAGGGCAGCAGCCTGCCTGTCTGCCCATGACCTGCACCATGCAGCCCTCTCTTAGCAAACCTGCCCTCCTCATAGGGGCAGCTCTTCCTGTCCACTTGTATCTGTACAAGTGTCCTTTACTTCCGTGTCCTAATAAACCTGTTCTTTAAGTATAACTGGGTCTCTGTCTCATGGAGAAATTTGTCACATGCCGCCAAAGGGAGCTCTGGTGAAACCTTTCCAAGAGTGAACCCAAGGACCCTGCTCCGCTCACAAATCCATCAACTCTAAAATGATATCACTGTGAGCACCCCTCTTCTATACCTTCCACATACATAAACACAAAGTAATTTGAAATTCTCTGAGTTCCTAAATTGATGTGTCAGCCAGAATGTCCTCAAGACACCTATTTGTCACCCTTTTCTGTCTCATTAATTAAATTTGCTGCAAAGTCAATGTCAGGAATTCCTTTGCTGTCATAGATGACCATGGCCATTGTAAGGAGACCAATGCCCTCAGAATGTTGCTATGCTTTATTTCTAAGGTTTTCTATCCACAGAATGTTAAAGAAGTGCTGAGGTTTGGTTAAAAGAATTCTGTGCTATAAATATGAAGCAGTCTTATAGCCCAATTTAGGAAGCAGAGGGATACACAATCTTGTAGAACATGTTAGAGAATCTTGTTAAGAAACTCTGAAAATGTTTTAAGTTTAAAAAGGGTGAGATCATTTAATGTGCCTAGGGTCAAAGTCACCAGTTGGCAAAGTATAGACGTTTATCCAAGGCCCAGTGTTTTTTTTTTTTTTAATGGATTCTCTTTCCACAATGAATTCTCATTTGTGTACAATGCTTATGCATGCAGTGGACTATTCCATACCTAGTAATAGCAAAGGTGAGGCATTTTGGAAGACTACTAGGACAGTTACCACACTTCTCTAATATTATTTTAACTCTAGCCCTCCTCTTCAGTTCATAAAAAGAGCAAAGTTGGCAGTGTTTGAGCATGAAATAAAAAGTGCAAATTAAAGCACAAACACCTCTGCATGATGAACAAACACATTTCCCTCAAAGATATTTACATGTAGCATTCATTTGAGGGGAAAAAACATTCCTTAGCAGACTGTCTTTCCCCTTAGATGGTACCCTCTGTCTCAGACTTGGCAGTCTCCATACTCGTTCAATATAACTCAGAAAAATTTGCACTTGTTCTTGCCCACATTGATCCAAATGTTGAATTTCTGAACATTTGTACACAGATGTTATCATTTTCTTCTCAATAAATTTGCATAGAACAAACATTGCCCCTGAAAATAACATGCAATCAACAGAGACAATTTGTTTTTGTTGGTGAGATCTGGGAGTATACCTGTATTGAAGAAAAATCTTTCATAATCACATAAATATACCCTTGTTCCAACAATGGTTTTTGCATATAGTCTGCTATCATCTATCTATATATCTATCTATGCATCTATCTATGCATCTATCTATGCATCTATCTATGTATCTATCTATGTATCTATCTATCTATCTATCTATCTATCTATCTATCTATCTATATTACATGCCAAGTATGTGTGTGTATATATATATATGTGTGTGTGTGTACATATACACACACACATATATATGAATATGTAGAGAATATCAGTTTATCAGAATAAGTACACACACTAATTTCCTTTTGATACCACCCCAATTTCTCTCTAAATGGCATATTAACTCCACCCATTCTTTTTTCTCATCAAGAGAGCTGAGATCAAACTTCTACTTCTGGTTAATATTTGAAGAATTAAGAGATGCTGTAATTCTCACTATAACAATGAAATATTTAGGGCTTCTCAGGTGGCCTAGGGGTTAAATCTCAGTGCTGTCACTGGTATGGCCTGGGTTCAATCCCCTGGCCAGGGAGTTAGTCCACAAATGGCACAGCAGACTTCTCCTGTCTCACCCCAGTGCTCTCCTTGTTACAGGGCAGCCCCGATATAAATGGGGTGCCTGTCTGGGTTCTCACCTGTGCTCTTAAAAGGGTCTTAAAAGACACACACAATAAAATTAGTAAAAAGGGTTTATTTACAATAAGGGAAAGAAAAAGATAAAGAATAAATTGGTGAATGCGTCCTACCAGTTCCACTGAGCTGGAATCTTATGGCCCACTTCAAAAAAAAAAAAAACTCTGGCAATTCACCACCACGAACAATAGCCTCCCTCCAAGCTCAAAGGTCTTGTTTTTAAATCCCAAAACCACTCTTTAACCCTTCCTCAGTACTCAGCATCCTTCCTTCGGTTATGATGACATTCTGGTATTCGTAGTCCTAGGTGTCTTGGATTTCTCTGGCCTGAGTTAGGAGTGGGATCCTGGGACACTCCCCTTTCCTGAGGACCACCCTCTTAGACCCTTAGCAGTGTATCTCAGTAGATCTACCTGTTCTGCTCCCCACTATGTCTCTGGTGAATCCTCTCACCCCCGTGCCTCTGGTCTACACCCCAATTCTTCTACACAAAAATAAAAAAAATTAAAAAGTAAATATTCAGATAGACTGAGGGCCTCCCTGGTGGCGCAGCGTTTAAGCGCTGCATTGTGGAGCTGTCGGCAGCGGCGACGCGAGTTCGACGCCCGGCCAGGGAGAATCCCACATGGTGCGGCAGACCTCTCCTGCCTCGCACGCTGCTCCCCTCAGCAGTGTATTTCTGATCTGCCTGTTCTGCTACCCGCTCTGTCTCTGGTGAACCCTCTCGCCGCCCCACAGCTGTGGCTTGTACCCCAGCTTGTATGTATAAATAATAAAAAAAAAAGACTGAGGTAATACTGGTTAACAACACTGTGTATTAATCAGAAGTATAGGTTCATACCTCTCCAGATATGTTACCAAACGACACTATGATAAATTTTAAGAAGTTATAGTTTGTTTTTTTAAATAGTCATTAAGAATTGAAAATGAAAAGAATTTTAAATGAACTAAACTCTGGAAAGAAATGAATACTTCTTAGGAAAAAAGAAACTGGTGGTTATAAGGGTAGAGTGGACAGAGGATAAAACCTTCTACAGGCAAGAGATATTTAATAGGCAAGAAGTAACCATCCACATTTCTAATGGAATATGTGGTGTGGCAAGAAGATGGATGATATTCAAAAAGACCCTAGAGGCAAAATACTTCTTCAAACATCCACATTTGTCTTCCATAAAGGCTCAAGGTATATGGAAACATACTAAATACTGAGGTCAGAACAAGAAATTATGCAATAAACTCCTGTGCCACATAGTGCTGGACAGAAGTTGGTTTGAGACCAAAAAGTCAGAACTACAGAGAAGCCATCTGGAAGGAACTACCATATGCTAAAGCTGGAATAATATGATCACCACAACAGTAAAGATAGTATTGGACTACAGCCCATATAACTAAATGAATATTCATGATTCAATATATTTACATGTGTAAATGGATGAATGAATGAATGAATGCATAAAGTGACAGTTCTTCCTTACAAAAGAACTCCAGTTAATACATGCAAAAGAAATGAGCAGAATACAAAATTACTAAATAAAAAATGAAGGTAATACAAAATCAAGGAAACACTGTAATAATATTTTTTACCAACAAGATCCACAAATAGGTGCTAAATTTTGTGGGAGAAAATTTTTAGATAAAAAGGATTAGCATTAGGGGCCTCCCCGGTGGCGCAGCGGTTAAGCGCTGCGCTGTGGAGCTGTCGGCAGCGGCGACGCGAGTTCAACGCCCGGCCGGGGAGAATCCCACATGGTGTGGCAGACCTCTCCTGCCTCGCCCGCTGCTCCCCTCAGCAGTGTATTTCTGATCTGCCTGTTCTGCTCCCCATTCTTGTCTCTGGTGAACCCTCTCGCCGCCCCACAGCTCTGGCTTGTACCCCAGCTTGTATGTATAAATAAAAAATAAATCTTAAAAAAAAAAAAAAAAGGATTAGCATTATCTCAAAATACTTCCCAATGTTAATAATGATTAGCATTATCTCAAAATATGTATGAGTTGCAATAATTTTATAAAGGTAAAACCCAGTGAACACCTACTTATTCAAGAGAATAAGGCTAACATCACAAGTAATATCAGCACTGTATCATCTGTTATGTCATAAACATCAGACAAAACTAAATTGAAAGAAATTCTATAAAATATATGTCTAGTAACAAAAGAAAAATGCCAAGGTCATGAAAAATAAAAAGGAATGAGGAACTGTAATAGGATAGACAACAGTAAAGAGATACAGCAATTTAATATATTCTGGGATCACAGATTACATTCAGCAACAGAGAAAAAAAGACATTGTAAGAAAAATTTCTTGATAATTAGACTATGTTTATATAAATAGATAATACCAGAAGAAACTGGGTGAAGAATATAAACAGTTTTTCTGTGCTATTTTGTAATTTGATGTAATTCTGAAATTATTTCAAAATAAAATTTGAAAATGTAAGAGATCTCTTGGTCCTAACATAAAAAGCTATATACTGAATTAATAAAAGCTATGAGATAAACTAATATAAACTATATAATAATTTAAATATAAATAAATGAATAAGCAATTTCTTAAAGTAAAATTTTAATGTAATTGCTTTAAAAACATAAATATAACCATGGTAAAGGTAGACAATTATTAATTTCTAAAAAGAAATGAGCTATGAAGTTAGTGGTGAACTTAATATAATATACACACATTGACTTTTAACTCTACACACCTATTATCATGAAATGCAACTTCAACCAAAATAAGAAAAGATGAAATAAAATAAAATAAAATACATGGATACACTACTAAACAAAAGAAGCCAATCTGAAAAGGTTCATAGTGTATGATTCCAAGTACATGACATTCTGGAAAAGACAAAATGTGTAGACAGTAGAAAGACTGGTGGTTGTCAGAAGCTAGAAGGGAAGGGGGCATGAAAAGGCAAAGCACAGATGATTTGGGGGGCAGTGGAACTATTCTATGGATGACACTCCATGAAGGGTACATGCTATATTTATCCAAATCTATAAAACATACACTAAGAGTGAGCCTTATCAAAGGATGGACTCTGATTGGTAATGATGCGTCAATGTAAGCTAATCGATTGCAGCAAATGTACCACTCTAGCAGGGATGTTGCCATCTATACAAATGTGTATGTGTGAGTATGTGTATATATGTATATTTATATACATTTATTTATGTTTATATTTATATACTGCATATGCTTATTAAAAGTATGTAACACTATATGACATATATAAAAATATTTTTCTGGTTGGGAGAGAGGGGTGGGTTATCAAAGGAATCTCATACTTTCTACTTTCTTTATGTATTTTAAATTTTTCTGTCATGTTTTGATTTCAGTGATGAGAATAGATTTTGAAAAAAACAATGAAGGTAAAATATTTTTTTAAAAAGGATATGTTTTAAAAATAAGTGAAAGAAAACCAAGTTTATAATTGAAGGCTGCTTTATCCATAGTCCATTAAACATGGCTGTTTTCCTAAACTACTGTTCCAGTCAACCTACTGTATTCCAGTTTATATCTGTGTTTGACTGGAAACATTAACAAATAGGGAAGTATAAAATATTTAAAGCTCATGGAGCACTTAGTACTGTCAGAATGATCTACTTTGCACACACAGTCCTATATATGCTATGGCTTTTAGGTCAGAATTGCCCATTTATGTTAGCTGTGCTCTAGTGCTATTTTCTTATATTCATTTGACTATACCATAAGTGTGCCAATAAACCCTGCTACATGTTAGAGTCACTTTTATTGTCTATCCTTCAGATCATGTGCAAATGATTTACAGTGGCAGAATACATTCTCTGCAGGAGAAATTTTTAAGTACCAAAAAACTTAAAATATACATTTTCAGTTTAAGGGAGAAAATTACCTTCACAGACATACACCCTACCTCTAAGTCATTTAATTCTTATGTCTTGTTATGTTATCAGAGTCAACAAATTTGTGTTTATTCAAACTTTTAATGAGCTGCATTAGGTGACTTATTTTCTACATGGCCCATAATAAAGTTATCAGTCATCACTGCCTAAGTGGTCCTTCCATGCTGGGACTGACATATGTCAATTATGCAATCACATGATTTTGGCTGAGTGCATCTCAAAAAGGAAATAAATCAGAGTCTCTTGCAAAAGGATTTCTAAGAGATTCGTAATAATGTCCTTTAAATTTTGATATTTAACATATTTAGGTTTCTAGTGAGTGTGTCTGCCTATGTTATGTTTCATGTATCAATTATATCCTGCTTTCGTTTTCAGTATGTTTAAATCCTTCACTTAGATTCATGCCTCACCCTTCCCATGACAGCAATATAGTTTGACAGTTAATAAAGAATGTCATGGTCTTTCAAATCAAAAGTGACGACAAACAAAATATATGAAATGATATTAGAGTAATATAGTAATTTATACTCTAAAAATTTAATTTAATCCGTAAAGTTACTTCTTTAAATGAAAGTAACCAAGAACATTATGTAATTACCACCCCACCCCCCAATTTTAAAAATGTTCATTGTTATGGTGATCAGTTTGAGCCAACTATGATATTGATGGGTATTAAAAGTCTTACCTAACTTTTACTACTTTATGGGAGATTAATATATGGATTAATATGAACATTAAAATTTGATGGTAGTTGGGGCCTCCCTGGTGGCTCAGGGTTTAAAGTCTCCGTGCCATCAAGCTATCACCAGCCACTGCAGCATGAGTTTGTTTGTCGGCCAGGGAGCTAACCCACATGGCACAGCAGACCTCTCCTGTCTCGCCTGCTGCTTCCCTTGGCAGTATATTTCAGTAGATCTGCCTGTTCTACTCCCCACTCTGTCTCTGGTGAATCCTGTAACCCTACCCACCTCCCACCCCGGACCTCTGGCCTACACCCCAGTTCCTGTTTCCATAAATCAATAAAAATAAATCTTTTTTAAAAAATGATGGTAGGGTAGAGGGTGACACACTGGCAAGGCTGCCAACTCATATAGGAAGACTGGGGTGAATAAAGCTAAATTTTTTGGAGGTGCACACCCACTGGGAGTCCACAGTACAGGACTTCATTCCCATGTCCCTATCTTGGGATTGGTACTGACCTAATGAAGTACACTAACAGTGTATACAACACAGTTTCCAATCTAGAACCCCAAGGTTATTGTTGGTGACATGAGAGTCACCCACCAGCACATTTTCACCAGTAGCTACACAACTCCAGGCAACATCCCCACACCCTGACTCAGAAGTTGCAGCATCAGATCTTTGGACCCATGGAAGCCAGGAATCCCAAAAAGCTAAAATCAAAACCAAACTGCCACTGTGAAAAAGCAAAAGTGTTTCAACTTTCTAAGGTACTGCTACAGATGTGTTAAAAAAAAATAGGGAGATCTAAAGTGGAAAATTGGGCAGACAAAATACAACACATGGCATCTTGAGAAGTCAAGATTACAACATTAAGTATAAGAGAACTGTCATTAAAGGTTAAACACAATGATTACAGAGAACAAGAGACAAGCCTACTACAAGAAGCAGGTAATGTTTGGGTCCAAAGGCAAAACATACACAAAAACTTTTGTAATCCTTTTGAAAAAAGTAAAACAACTTGATGACAAAAAAATGAATGTGATCATTTTGAATGTTTATAAAGTAATGAAGGGTCTGCTGAGGTGATACTGGGATTAGGAGCAACATTGACTATGCCTGGCTTTATCTGAAACATAGGAGTCTAATATGCAGCCGCTGGAATAGAAGAGTAGGGAAGGTCAGCACTTGACAGACTTCTTCATGTGTCAAGTGCTCACTTTTGGTCCTATTCACAAGGCAACCAAAACCGCAGAATAGAAGTTTCCTTCCTTCTCTTATTTTCCACCTCTCAATGAACTCTATGAACTCTAAGGGCAAAATCAGTGCCGAGAAGCAGCAAACGTTTATTAAGTATGATCTGATTTTTATGTAAAATTTCCTAGGGAACCAGACCTAAGTCAAAATGTTTAGCCTATTTCTATGTAATTTTTAATATCATGGCAAATTTTATTTTCCATAAAGTCGCAACAAATTCTTCCCCTCACAAGCTCTTTGTACAATGTATCAATAGCATTTCTCCAAGAGGTGGGCTTTGGCTTCCCTTCCCTAGAATCTGGGTGGGCTTCTGATTATGGCAGAAATGACATTTAGTGACGCCCAAGCCAGGTCATAAAAAGAGTACAATTTCCTTTTTCCCAGGCCCAAGACCTACATTGCAATCTTCTGGGTACCCCTAAACCTGAATCTTGGGAGTGCATTTTTCTCCAAGTTTTCATCTTTCTACACCGGGATCTACACAGCTCTCCCAGGCAGGAAATCGAGGCAAATATAACACTCATTTAGTGAGCTCCCTTCTCTTGCAGATCAGGCCTGTACCACACTGGACTAATCACTTCATGTATTTTGTAAAGTTTATAAGTTGTTTACAGTGGAAAGGTGAGGCTGATCCGAGTTACTGCATGGCATAAATGTTAATCAGCTTTTAGCATATATGAAACATACATATATATTTTTACCATGTGTCCTCTAGGACAAAAATAAAGCTTGTTACCTTAATGTTGATGAACTTGTTAACTTAGCAGTGTAATTTAGGTTTGCATTTTTATTTTTTTTTAAGATTTATTTATGCATACAAGCTGGGGTACAGGCCAGAGGCATGGGGCAGTGAGAGAGTTCACCAGAGACAGAGTGGGGAGCTTAACAGGCAGATAGACTGAAATACACTGCTGAGGGAAGCAGCGGGCGAGGCATGAGAAGTCTGCCACATGATGTGGGAATCTCCCCAGCTGGGCATCGAACTCGCGTGGCTGCTGCCGACAGCTCCACAGTGCAGCGCTTAACTGCTGCGCCACCAGGGAGGCCCTAGGTTTGCATTTTTATAAAATTAATTCCTTATACCTGTCAGGAATTCTGCAATCTGACCAAGAGGGAGGAAAACAAACAAACAAATAAACAAAAAATAACTCCTCTAGCACTGAGCTGTTCCTCTCTATTCAATGTAAATAAGAAGTTGGGCTCTGACTCCACCCTTACAAAATTAGTTGGTCTTTGAGTCTTAGTCTTCTCTATGGCTAGAAGTCTCTGCTGCAAGCAACAGGTAGCTCAAGACAGGCTGCAGCCTGTGCTGATTCTGGTCCTTTACACTATGATTCCAGACCAGGTAGGATCTTTTCTCCTTCCATGCATCATTTTATTGATTCAACAAATATTTATTAAGTATTACCATGTGTCAGGGACTTGGTAGTTAAAAATGTATTTCATTCTTTTGGAGGGAGTAAAAACATTAAATACATAATTGATTTAATCTGTTACCTGTAACAGATGTAAGGCTATTTTAAGACCTTTGGAGGAAATAATTTGGAGTGAGACAGTAGAATCCTAGGGTAAAGATTACAAAGAGAAGAATGGAGAAGTCCACAGTCTAGAAAAGATCAATACCCACTTCTAGCACCACTTGCTCCATATCCTATATGTCCTGATAGTCATAGGCTGCTAAGTTCAAGAGTTAGGAGCAATAAGTTCTATACCTTGATAGGGAGTGGTCAGGGCACACTCATAAGAGCATATGGTATGAAGTCACCTTTGGAAAGTGCACTAGTTTACATACCTACATATGCAAAGTAATTATTGGCACATAGTAACAGCGATCATTTGTGAATTATTTAATAGTGACACTATTAAACAGTAAACAACAAATTTGCAAATATATCTGAGATTATCAATTCATATTTAGCAGCACAACAGAATACATTATGTACTGATTTTATCATTTAAAGGGAATTTTTGACTCTTTTTAAAATCCAGAATGCATTATACCTATTTGCAAAACAATTACATAGACAAAATACAGCATATTCAGAGTTAAATGAGAAGTCAATACTTTGCAGCTTTTAATTTTTTGAATATTTAAACTCAGATCAATATTACCTAATATTCCAAGAAAATAATCTCTAAGCTACCATTATCTTACATACTGCTACTCATATAATATCATATATATTTTATAATTGTATGTTATAATGTATAATTACAATAATTTAAAGCTTCTATAAAGGTGTAATTGAACAAATTATCTTGTCTATTTAAATGCATACTAATCAGCAGGAGATTACTTAAGTAAAGCAAGAAAATTAACATAAGAAATAGAAAATAAACAAATTTCTGGAGACGAATAATTTCAGGGACTAATTTTATCTCCAACAATAAATCACAAGTACATACAAATGTAAACACCTAATCCTTTCCTTTCAGAATGTAGATGTGACCAGAATTGATCCAATAGGTGTTTTTAGTCCTATCCACATTAATACCTCAGTTCACATATAGAGTTATTTATTCAACAATCCATTCAGTCTTTATTATTTTATATATTAGATGAATGTTTACTCCTTGTCATAATTATTGTAACCAGGCTGAGTCCAAAGTCCAGTAAAGGCGGTGCCCCCTGAGACGGTGTGCTGATGAGAATGAACAGGGAAAATGCTAAGTTTGCAGTTTGGGGTGGAGATTCTGATGAGAAATAAAAGGGACTGAAGGAGAAGGGGAATTCAGTCACCATGATGTAGGAATGGAAGAGGCAGTTGCCATAATGCAGGAATACAGGAAGCAGTCGCCATGATGTAGGAAGGGAAGTGGCAGTCGCCATGCTGAAGGAATAGAGGAATCAGTTGCCATGAGGTAAGAAAAGAAGAATGAGTCACTATGCTGAAAGAAAAGAAAAAGCAGTCGCCAAGATGGAGAAATAGAAGTAATCGCCATGCTGAAGGAATAGAGGAAGCAGTCGCCATGATGTAGGAATGGAAGCAGCAGTCGCCATGCTGAAGGAGTAGAGGAATCAGTTGCCATGATGTAGGAAAAGAAAAAGGAGTGGCAGGAAATGTAGCCACCAAGATTGAGAGTTTGTAAATCAGACACCAGAAGTTTTGAGCTACCAGGATATAAAGTTTCGGATTGAGCGTTTTTTAGAATCTTCAGTGACTTTGGGGATAGAGACTTTGGAGCTTTGCAAGGAACCAAGTGATGGAAACTGCTCCCAGTTTTGTCTTTACTGCAGCAGAAGGAAGAAGGCAGAGGCTCGAAGTGCACGCCTTCCTAAAATGTGTGAGGGCAGTCTGTTGGGCTGTCTGGCTGCTGTAATTGCTGTTTGCAGTGTTGTTGGCCTGGTGCTGTGCTGGGGCACCATGGCAGTTTCGGGAGCATCTCTAGTTGAGTTCTGTGTCATCCTTGTGAGTTGGAACCTGGCCTACAGTCTGGCATTGCGCATCTGCAGAAGCAGGAAGATGCCATTTTGGAAATGTGGCCTATTGTTTGGAAGAAGAGCTCCACATCAACAGTGGCGGGAAGATGCTACCTTTGTTACTTTTCTGGGACTTAAAAGGACTGGGCATTGCTTTAAGTAAGGTAAATGAAACATGTTGACTCAGTAATTATTTGCCTTTTCCCTGTTAAATAAATCTCATTGTTATTGTTTCCTAAGCCTGAGTAGTCTTGCAATTGTGTGCGCAGGTGGAGAACCAAGATAGTGACCAGTAAGCAATTGGGGCACTGCCTTTAGCCAATTTTAACAATTTGTGGTCCACTCACGTATTAGTACATGTTTTTGTCACCAGTATCAAGTGGCCGCTCACGTATTAATATGTGTTCATCTAATGCCTGGTTTTTCACGCCACGGTGGATTTATTTGGAACTATTAGGAGCTATTTATTTGATCGTACTCAGTCTAGAAGCTTTACACATTGTTTTGGTGAAAGTGTAAGGTGTTTTATGAAAGATACTACAGTTTTTTAATATCCACTATTTCAGGAGTTGTGTGTGTTTTATTGAATGCTTACACCATTCATGCGGTGGCACAGAAAATGGCCGGCCCTAAGGGCTGGTAAATTTAAAGGGCACTGGCACACAAAATGTTAAAGCCCCATTTGCCCAGTATCATTATGAGTAGTGAACTACTCAGGGTTTTTGAGTGAAACATAACATATACATTCTATTTATTTATTCACTTACTTATTTTAAGGAATTGATTGATGCAATTATGGAGAGATAATGATAGAGTCCCAGTTCCAGTTCAAGTGCAAAGGCAGGAGAAGGCCAATGTCCCAATTCAGAGATAATTAGGAGACAGAAAGAATTCTTTCCTATTCAGCCTTTTAGTTTACCCAATCCTTCAATAGACTGGTTCAATAGGGAAGGGAAATCTACTTTGCTCAGTTCACAGATTCAGATGTTAATCTTATTCAGAAGCATCATTATAGACACACTCAAAAATAACATTTGGCCAACTATCTAAGCACACAGTGACCCAGTCAAGTTGACACATAAAATTATTCACCCCAGGTAGTTACGAGTGAAAAAGCCAGAGGTTAAGTCTGCAAGCAACTTCTTTATCAGAATAACAGCAATTCAAAGTTAATAAGAATACGATCACTTCAGAAAGGAGTCAGAGTTTGTCACCTCACCACATAAAGCTCAACCTTAGCTCCCCAACAGATATATACTAAAATCCAAAGTCTAACCTTGGCCTGAACAACTATCCATAGTTAGATTGCTCAGTTCCTCACCTTTCCAGTGTCTCCTGCAATAGCCATAGGAAAGTCATTTATTCTAAAAGATGCCAAACTCTTTTTCACCTTGGGGCCCTTGCCTTGCTTACTTGTCTCTGCCAAGAAGGCTGGTTCTTGCTCCCCCATTCCCAAGCCTCCCACAGGTCTAAGATGTAGGCGGCACTTTACATAATGCCCAAATAAATCTAGAAACTCTATCACAAAGAATTCACATTTTTTCATATGAACTGAGACAGTTATGACCAAGAATTTCATAGCAAATAAATCAGTCATGATTTAAAATGTTATAAAGCAAAGACATATCCATTATAAATACCTGTAAGCATTTATATGTATGCTAAAATACTACAAAGCTGCAACTCCTAGTTGAATCAATGTATAAATTAAGTACCTGATACAAAAATACAATTTTCTCTGTAATAAATCTGATCCAAATTCAACCAGGGAACTAAAATCAACTGTTAAAATTACTGCTTTTATTGTTTCACATTTGTGGAGTTTGGTTAAAATACTACTGCTTTTATTGTTTCACATTTATGGAGTTTGGTTAAAATAATTTGAAATATGTAGATCACTCATAAAAGCTACTAATGGTAGCTTGTACTTATGTCTTCATTTTCAGTAGTCTTCTTGGCATCAACAAAAAGTAGTTAAGATTTTCAAATGTCATATTTCTCCCATTAAGATAATTTTTTTAAATCAAAACTAACCCATTTTCTTTTTGATACTTGCTTACAGAGTGAATTTATTCAAAATCATAAATATAAGTAGGTGTTTGACAAGAGTCAACTTACTAAACAACTAATTATGTAACTTCAGGAAAATTGTTATAATTAAATATTGTCTTACACTGGCATTTTTCTTACCTGCAGCTGAGGTAGCTTTTAACAATAAATTGAGTAAACACAGAAATAGAAAGAAGATCATAAAACAGAGAACAGAAGTGTGCTGAGATGTGAGAGATGGCTCTGGAATTCTAGGGCAAAAGCAATCATGCTTTTTGAGGTCTTGCTTTTCTCATTTAAGTACAAAGTAATGTAGGTTGGGAAGAACAAGAAGGTAATCTCTTGTGGGCCAAGCCTCATTGGTCGGAAGAGCCTTGCACTGTGATATGGATTTTCTCGAGATCTGCCAAAGTTGCAGTGAGCAAAGTGGCAACAGACTTGCCTTGTACTGGCCATTCACGGATGAGATAATGGTTGACAGTGACAGTTTTAAACGTCTTTGCTGTTTTTGCATAATTTCTCATGCTATAGAAACAGACCTTGGCAAATGAAAAATTATCTGATCCATTATGCATATTCATTGACCCCACTGGTTTGAATTATATCAGTAAATGTATTTCCCTTACCTCCCTTTCTGACTCTTGGAAATCCTGAGCACATTCCCTGACCTCATCCAGTTGCATGATTGCTAGGTGAGAAAAACCTTAAGTAATGATCCAAATGACAACATAATTGCTGCTGTGAAGAGCTCATCAGGGGAGAGAGTAGCTCACAGTAAGATGCACCTGACCTGTGCTGGCAGATCTTAGAATGGCTGTGCTGCCTTACCCCCTGAATGAGAGGGCACACTGCTCATTATCTGATTCACTTAGGTACTCATTTCCCTGGGTTAGGTTTTACTGAATATTTAGTCATCAACATATTTCCAGCTACCATTATCTTATCAGACCCCTATTGAAATACTGAGCAATATCATTTTATTGATTGTGGGATGTGCACACATGTATTATTCTCATACTACGACAGCTTTAATAGTCTGAAAGTAATATTGAAAACAATGTACTGTTGCCTGTGTGTGGTAGTTTTGGTGCTGTAGTCTAGCTTTCAATTTAACAGTGCACACAATGAGTTATTTAAATACCTTTGCAGAACTAAGTTGACATATCAATAAAGATGCTGAGAGAAACCAAGCTTCTAAAAAGCATCACTGATTATTATTTGCAGCTATAGATTATGGGAACAATTCTAAACAGTTAAATAAATAAATAAGAACATTTCTTTTTATTTATTTATTTATTTATTTAGGTAAAATCAATGACAAGGGCTGGATAAGATTTTGCTAATATGCTGACTTACTGTGATGTTGAAATCCTACATGCTTCAAAGAACTTTAATACAAGATTTAGCACATGAATTTGCATATGTTCATAGTTTTTCAATGAAGTTTTTAAAATTTATATTATCAATGAAATGATCTTTCAGAAATAGAGATTTGTAGAAATCATTTCACATACATCACACATTTTGTTAAACCTTTTGTTTAACTATTAATTTCTGTAGATCTCATCCACATATTTTAGTAGCTACATAATATTTTGTTTAATTGATAATACTGTGTGTGTATGTATGTGTGTATATATAAAATATGTTGCTTATATTTTCCCCACACTTACATATAACCATGGTAAAAATTCTCATGCAAACATTGCATATGACTAGTTTCTGTAGAAAGTTGTATTGGTCATTTCTGCATGAGATAATGGTATTCTGTAATAGTTTTAAATGCCTTCACTATTTTTGTATAATTTCTCACCCTGCAATGACAAAGTTTCCAAATAATGAAAAATTGTAAAAGTTGTAAAAGAATGGGTATGATAGCATAAAATTGATAGAAAATTTTATAACACTACATTTGTATAGATACAGTTTTGATTGAAGAAAAACACAAAAGTTCCAGGAGCAATTTATTCTAGTTTCAGGATATTAGTTACTTTTGGGGAGTGCAGGAGGTATCTGTTTTATTCTTTCTTGTACTTTTTATGTGCTTGATATAATTCATAATTTTAAAAAAATCTTAAATTCTGTGAATAGTTTTAGGATCTCTTTAAAACTAGAAAATCCTATATGTAATCTAAGTGTATTAGATTCACAGATAAAATGATCTATTGCATGCACATCTCTAACTGCCTCAGTTCAATTAAGTGAGCTGTACTCCCCCAAAAGAAAACTAACCATGGGTAAAAAGAACACATATGTCATATATTGGTATCGCAATGATCCTGACTGATCAAGATGTTTTATCTATGGAGTTTGTAATGAGTATGACTGATAAAAAGGCACAATTTTGATAGAGGAACCTAAGTTATCAACCACTTATAAAGGAAGACAGTGATAAACAGGCATGTGAAAGGTAAAGGCAGATAAAATCCTGACTGTGGAGAGACACTGCTGAAATAAAAATTAACAGGTGTTCCTGATAAGAAGCCTTTGAAAAGTAGCAAAAATATAGGAACCAAAATTGAGGCAATTTGAGATAATCATGGACTCAATGTTCCTAGTTCTAAAGACTTGTCCAGAGTTTGGCAAGAACCACAGGGATTTGTGCCTAGAGAATTGGCACCCCCTCCTTCATGAAGATGAATGGCAAGAGCTCTCAGGTGAGGATCCTGCCCACCCTGATTACCAGTCTGAACTTTGCCAAGAGGTTCCCCACTTTTTGCAGTCAATTTAATTGTATGCCTATATTATTGTAATGTGAATTTCCCCCAATAAATTCATATTGTGGTTAAATTCATTTGACATGAGTTATGAATGAAAGCTTTCTGCTTTGGGGCAGTTGACACTCCAGAACCTGATACAAAAGAACTGTAATAGTAGGATTAATAATATTGGGTTGGATTGAAGTGTCCCCTCCAATTTGTCTATATAGAACCTCAGAATATGATCTTATTTGGAAATAGGGTGTTTGAATATATAATTAGTTAAATTAACATGAGGTCATACTGGATCAGGATGAATTCTAAGTCCAGTGACTGGTGTGGTAAAGAAGGCATACAGATACACAGACACAGAGGAAAGATAGTCACTTATAGTCACATCAAAACAGAGGCAAAAGTTGGAGTGATGAGGCACAAGTCAAGGGAAGTCAAGAATTGCTAGCAACCAGAAGATAGATGGAGTCCAGGAAAGATTCTTCACTAATTCTATTTTTTTTTCCTTCTGTTGATAGGCACAGCATTGAGTTGCCCTGATATTACCAGTTCACTACTTGACCTACATGATTGATTTGAGACTGTGAATCCACCTCATGGTAACTCCCAAACCAACACCTGAATCACACACACGTTCTCCTTTCAGACTTTCAAAACACCTTTCCCTAATAGTGAAGAGAGCACCACCCACTCTGGTTGCTTTCAATCAACCATGCCATTCTCCCTCAAGGCCTCCTCAGCGCCTTCAAGTCCCCAGGCCTTGAGGATGTGGTCTAAGCCCCAAGCAAACTGCTGCCTCCTTACACAAAACACCCAGACTGACCTTGAGAGCCTCCAGAAAAATGCCTCTGCTGCTCCTTCCCGTTCAGCTGTCCCGGCCACTCTGGGGGAATAAACACAGATGTTTCCTATCACCAGAATACCCCCTGCCCAATCAGGAAAGTGAGTCCTGACAAAACAGGCTATAGCAGGTCAGAGGACAGTGTCCGGTAGAGGACAGGTTACTGTCTGTGGGTTCTTCACCTGTTCACACAAGTGCAAGACCACTGAGACTCTGAGAACAACAATGAGGTTATTTTAACAAACAGGGTAAACAAAGAGTTTCTAAGACCACAAGTGGTCTGCTCTCTCACCCAGATAGTGTCCACAGTGTCCAAAAGTTCCAAACAAAAGGCCGCTCATCCAAGATGGCGCAGCCCCGCCGCCGAGGGCCTGGAGCTCATGGCGCACCGGCAAGCACCGCAGCCGGAAGTGCTCACAGGCGGGGCCGCCGGGGTGACGTCACAGTAGCCTATAGCAGCAGTCTGAAGGTAGGACAGACAGCACCATACCGGACAGTGGACCAGACAGCAACAGAGGCAGCAGCTCCAGATGATATGTGAGTTGTTGGCCCACACCCAACACAAGCAACTCTTTGATACCAGGCTTTTAGTGCTATTTTCAGGGGATGGCGGCGGTAGGTAAGACGAGAAGTAGTTGTAGCCTCTTAGTCTCTGTGAAGCTCTTCAGCTTCTCTCTTTAGAGGTCGGCTGCCAGAGTCTTCTTTTTGTTTTCTTTTTCTGTTTTCTTCAGAGACCAGGAACATAATGGGAGTCTGGGCATCCCAAGCCGGCTCCCTCCTGCCTTATATGCTCTTTCAGGGCTCCCCCGCCCCGACCCTAGTTGACACCTAGTGATTGGGCCATTTTCAATTCTGAGTGTCAGATTGGACCATTTTAAGGCCAATCATCCCATCTAGCACCGAATAATTAACTAATGAGCTGATAAACACCACCGGTTCATTTTGTTTGTACCTCATTGTCCATTCTATGATCCAGGCACCGAACAGAAACGGCTAGCGCAGGGCCTCTGGCAAGCCTGTTGGGGACCCGGCCTCCTCCCAATCTTCCAGCAGCATCTGAGGGACAGCCTGGGGGCTGCCCCAGAGGCAGCTTTCGTTTTGCACAGCCAGCCTGGGAAACTGCCCTGGGGCGTGGTGCTCAAGCCCTGCTGGTGCCCTTGAGAGGGGCTGCCCACAGGCGGCAACTTCAGGCTCAGTAAGGTTTTCAAAGGCTCCGGTTGCTTAGGCTGCAGTGGGAAAAAGTAAGTCTTTCCCCAAGTCTATACTGCAGGGCCCCAGTTTTACTGCCAATGCCTTCATTATGGCTTTCTAGCCTCCAGAATTGTGGAGAATAAAGAACTGTTGTTTTAAGCCACCCACTTAGGGGTACATTGTTACAGAAACCACAGGAAATGAAAACAAGCATTTTATACTTCACTTCTCTGATAGTGAAACTGGGACTGGAGTGGGGCACGGCATCTCCAGGACAGGGGAACTGAACCCCGCGGGCACAAGTCCCAGTACAGCTGCGCATCTCATTTCCAGGACAACACAATCTAATCTACATCATCTAAGGCCAGGAATATACATTTCCAAGTAGGTTCTGTTTCTCTGGAAAACTATAATACAGAAGTGTTACAGGGCAGGGAGAGGGGCACCCCCAGAACCCCCAACCCTGCCCGTCCTAAATAGGTTCTGCCATCCACCGCATCAGGACAAAACATATAAGACCTTTAGTGGAAAGAAACTTTAGTACAATTAGTGTAATAATACAGAAAAGACAAAGAATACATTTTCTAAACTAAGCACCCAAAGTTACCCAACACCTCATAAGCAAAAGTCCACCCAAATGGGATTGGCCCAAAGCAAGGCCCGAAAACCTGCCACAAGTCTAAAACACCTTTCGGCAGGGATCCATAGAATAGGTCAGAAACAGTCTGACAAGTCTGTGAGGAAAAGAGCAAAATCAAAATCAAGATCAACGTTGCCATTGTTAAGCTCCCCATGGGTTTCTCACCCACATCTGTCTCAATCAGTCTAGGCCAGTGCAGCTTCTTTACATGTCTCTGTCCCTTGTGCCTCTTCTGGCTCTCCATCATGCTTCCTTCCTTCTTCTCTCTCTCTCTCTTTTTTTTTTTCTCCTTTTCCAGCTTCTTGTCTCTCCTATTCAGTTCCACGCTCCCTTGGGTGGGGCAGGTAACCTGGGACACTCCCCTTTCCTGTGGACCACCCTCTTACAGAAGGAATCCAGAAAAACTCAATGGCTTCTTCTGAGGCCAGGGAGTGAGGGTGAGGTAGAGAGTCCATAAATAGAGGCAAAGAGATTCAGGGGTTCTTAATAGATCCTGAAGATATCCCTCAATTTTTAGAGGTAACTGTTGGCAGGTGGACTGTTACCATCTTATGTAGGTTTAGCTGCAACCTGGTTGTTCAGACCTGATGCTATAAATCACTCACCTCCATTCATTTGTTGAAAACTGAGTAGCTTTTCCCATGCAGGACTACAGAGTGCTGACTTCCCATGCTAGTATTTGAAATGTAAGGCTCTCTTAATGTTAAAAAAAAAAAATCCAAGTTATAAATCTTCAGGCAATTCAGTTTTGAAATTGAATAAAAACCATTTAGGTCACAAACTCTGTCTGCTGATACTCTTCCTAACTGTGGCCCTTTAATTCTTCTATTATTCACATTAAATATCCTGCGGCCATTCAGAAGCTGAATCCTGTTGCCACATCCTCCCTCTGCCAAAACAGTTAATTAGCTTCTGGCAGGTCTGAATATCTTAGAAGTCTGCAAGGAGAATTTCTCATTACAGCAAGTTGCTTAAATGCATTTGAAATTTCTATGCAATTTTGATTTTCACTTATCTGCTAGGAAACAGAAAATTGTCTCACATTCCCAGTGGAAGTAGTAGCAGCATTCTTTTAACTGTTAAAGGAAAACAAAAAGTAGATCTTACTCATATAAGCAGCTTAATAATATCGGAAGAGGCCTTCTCTAAAGGTGTATAGTATAGCATTAATTTGCATTTTACTGATACTGTTAAAGGGACCGAATCCTGAAATTATCACTGAAAAGATCTTACTATCTGTTGACTGTAAAATAGAGTTTATTATTTGTGTACTTAGGCTGGCATTCAAAAGCCCCAGCAGCTTTTGAAGTTGGCAGGTAGATTCCTCTGATTGTATTTCCCCTGACCTTCACATTATATAGTTATATCACAACAAATGGAATGTGGTGGGGATTTTTTTCTAAGTTATTTTCATTCTTAATATCTAACTCAATTATCATCTTTCTGAGCCCTTTCTGGACTCACCACTATTTATTTTCAACTCCTTTAAGAACTTGTGATGCATAGTAACTGAACATGTCACTTGCCAACTTTTATTTTCAAACAAGCTTAGTTTTATAACCTCAGTCAACATTAGCAGCTTATGAAAAATATGAAACATGTCTTCCCTTTAGAATATGGTGTTTTATTTTCACAGGTGAGTAAGAAAACACTCCTGTTGTTTTAAAAGCCATCTTTCTCTTTAAAGTCATAAGATCTTTTTACAAAGACCATACCAGAATATCTTTATTCCACAAGGTCTTTAATACCTCCTTGGGTTCACCACCAAGTGGTAGAATAATGTGAATGAGTACTTGCTATGGGATTCATACATTCCTGTGTTGTGAACTGAAGTGGACCATCCCAAAAGCATGAAGATAATGTAAACAGTTGGAGTCCACCTAAACATGCAACCTGGAGGTTGGCTAGCAGTTAAGTTGATGGGTACCATGCTGTAGTGGCCAGTGATTGTGGGAGAGCAAGATCTTAAACTCCTTGATGATAGAGTGGACAAGAAGGGGGAATAATGTCAGGTGTACTATAAATCCTTGTTAACCTGCCCATTGACACTGCACACTGGAAGCTGGCCCAGAAATCTGCATTTTTTAAATTCTGTTTTTCTTTTTCCATTGCTGACTGTTAATCTATCCCCTTTTTCAAAGACTTTGAATCACTAACACTAACAACAGATTCTCTCTTTCATTATCAATTTCTCTCTATATTGTTTCATTCTCACCAACAAACATGTTCTTTTATGTGTCATCCTTTTTTCTTAATGGGCAAAGCTTTTAATTGAATATCAACTTAATGGAAATAGCATTACATTTTTCTTAGTTTTATAATTTTGTTAGAAAGGGATGAAACCTCATAAATTCTAAGGATGGATATTTGAGAACCACTTGTCTAAAATACTTCATACAATTATTTGAAATCGCTTATAAATACCTGGATCTCTGAGATATATCAGTGTAGGAAGTTGGCATTAAATCATCGTATTTAAAATTGTCTTTCATAGTTGCTTTTAACCAAACATTTTGGTATATTTGTTCAGGTGTGGTTCATTTTGCATTTACCCTACTTAGATTTTGTTGAGCTTCCTGAAATTACTAGTTACTGGTTTTCATCATAACTGGGAATGTTTAGGCCATTTTTTTTATAAATGAAGTAGAATTGTTTTGCATCCTTGTTAATATTTTGAAAATACAGGATTTCTCCTGTTAGGTGTGGTCATCATAGCTCTCCCACTACCAAAGTACCCATAGTCCTCTATCATAGTCCATTATACCCCACAACCCCAGTTCTCAAGCCTCTCCCTCTTTTTCCCTCCCCGCATCGTGGATATATCAGATCTATGGTCAGTTTTCAAGGGTTGATTTCAAAGTCTGTTTTTGTTTGACCCTTTTTTTTAATTTGGTGGTTACATTTTTACTCCTTTACATGTGCACATCTTCTACTCACCCTGCACTAAACCAATATGCCAGTATCCCATCTGCCTCCCTCCCCCACCCTTCTCTCTCGCCTCTCCCTGTCCCCTCTGGCAATCATTAAGTTATTTCATTAAGCTCAAGATTATTCCTGCTGTATTTTGTCTGTGTATGTTTCTCGATTATTTATATCTAAAGACACTAAGGGTTGATAGACACTAAGGGTTGTTCCAAGGCTAGGTAATTGTGGACAGTGCTGCTATGAACATAGGGATACATAAGAATTATCACATTATATTTTTCATATGTTTTTGATAAATACTTAAATCAGGTATTGCTGAGTATACAGGATTTCCATTTTTATTTTCTTAAGAAATTTCCACACTGTTTTCCATAGGGGCTAGTCAACCCCAAGTCTGTTTTGCTAGTTGAGATATCTACTTTCCCAGCCATAGTCCCCTTCACTTCTTCCCTGTTCTTCTCTACAGCAAGTCACTGACTTCAGTTTTAGTACCTGTGGAAAAGTCCTGGAACTCTGTTGGGGAGATTCTGAGTCTTCCTTTGAACAAATACAATTTTGGGGGAAGAAGATGACCTCAACCTCTTTATTCTGTTATGACATGGGTAAGTCAATTTGCATGTTTGACTAGTGTTGGAGAAGGAAAACACTCTTCTCTCCAAACTTACATTTCCTTTCATCTGTTTATTAGACTTTAAAAGTTCAGAAGTATTATGATAATGAGAATAAGTCTTTGAATGTCATGGTTTACTGAAGGCCCAATTACCATCTATCACCAAGGTGCATAATTCACTCTCTTTATGTATGTGGCATCCCTTAGTTTGTACATGTTTGCCCAGGGTAATCTCAGGTTGATTAAAATTGAGATTGTCTACTAAAGAGCATTGAAAAATAGTGTAGCTCATTTAAGGAGTTGCCCAAAGGTGTGGCTGGTAAGAGTAATAGCTCTGTGCTTTGATTCTCTGAAGAAATCATGGTTTTGTCCTGTGTCTTACAAATGTCTTAAACTCTTTGTGCCTCAATTTATTAAACTATGACAATACATGCTATAAGATTCAAATGAAATCAAATAAATAGTGTACTTAGAAGTATGTCTGGCACAGGGTAACACTCCATAAGCTTTTGTGATTATTTTCATTGTAGATACAGTAATGAAATTGCTGAGATTTGTACTAGCACCAATTTAAAGCATTTTTCTACTCTGCTCCAGGACAAAATGAGAAGATTTAAATTTCTAGAAACAGTACAACATATTAATTTCTTATGAACATTGGATCACTGAAAAATAGATTTATGAAAACATCATGAATGTTACTTTTTGTTTCAGATGGGACTTGAAACAAATTTGCATATTTGAAAACTTACATGGTGAAAGACATAAACAACTCCTGTATTTTGGTTGTTTAAACATTGTTATAGTGTACACCTTTGTAGAGTAGGTGTGTGTTTCTCTAGTACTGCTAAAAAACATGAAATAATCCCTTACTTCCTCCACTTTTTCTTTTAGTGATTTATGTTACTTTCTTCTCTTCGTCTCTGTCTCCTTTCTCCTCTTTCATAAATAATATGCAGGTTTTCTCTGTCATTTTAAAGGGTTCATGGGGACTTTAAAGTGATGCATCTATAAAGGAGGAAATTAGAGACTAGGGAATACACTGTAACTTTAGGATGGAAAGATATGTGATTCGACTACAAATATAGAGTCAGCTTTAATTGAGGTAAAACATAGGAAAAGTCCAGGAACAATCAGAGAAAACTGTTACATATGTCCTGGGCAGAAGGAAAACTCAGTGGAGGAAATGTTCCTGCAGAGAGATGGGGAGAGAACAGCTGTTTAAATGTTAGAAAGTCAATCATGCTGGGAAATATACAGGAGCTGAATCAGATCAGAATCCGGGTCTGGGTCCTTGTCAGGGTTGCAGAAGGCAAGCTTGGCCAGAGCTTTACACACTCATGCACACTCATGTTCTCATGCACACAGATACACGTATTTTAGTGGTCCTCTGGCAAGGACAATGTCAGCAGTGTGGCCACGTACCTCTGTTAACTGTGAGATGAATGGGGAGACTGTGAGATGAATGGGGAGACATGGTGTGAGCCACCGCAGAGGCGCTGAGGGAAGGAGCAGCATAGGCTGCTATTTTCACAGGACCCATAAGTTAGGCTCTGATGGACGTGTCCTCAGCACTCCATTTTGGTCTGCCTCATCATATACTGTGACTCTCCTGTCTGTGGCTTCTGGAGGTGAGCAACCTCAGAGTGGCTCCTCCCACCAGCGCTTGGACCAACTGCCTTGTTCTCTAAGGCATGGCTGTTCGCATACTGGCCACCAGGCAAGGAAACAGTTTCTATGTGTGGTATTTTAAGACTATTGTCACACTCTCGACACTCGTATTTTTGGATTTTGAAGAATATTACCTCCAGACAAGGATGTAGGCTTCATATGCAACTGTGAAACTGCACAAGGGCACCTTGTTTTTTTGCTGGTTCCAGAAAGTGCCACAGAGAAACAGAAAAAGTAGGAACTGGAGATGAATGAATGGAGTACAGGAACTTATTGGTGAAGCATGGAGAATAGTTGTGGGCACTGATGTAATGAGTATGAAGGGGGGAAATTATAAAATCAGTTTAGGGTAATGCAGAAATGGGGAAGAGCAGAAATGGCATGTGGGAAGTAGGGAAGGAGAAAGCCACTCTAGTTGATCAAGAATTGAGCAACTACCAAAGAAAAGCTATTACTTTTTCTTGCCCAACATGAATTCAGTCTAGGGAAATGAACTAAAAAGAAAAAAAAAACATAATTCTTCTTTATTTTAATAGAAAGATATAAAGAGAAAAATCATAAAGTACTAGCATTGTGCAGCAAGTACCACACTGAAGGAACACAAACATTGGTAAGAAGAAATGGCAACAACAGAGTCTATGTTTTATTGTAATTTGTGGGCAACATATCAAAGAGGAAGAATAATCTGGCTATTGTGGACAGAAGAACTTACACTTAAGATTTTCTTGTGACCCATAAGAGCTATTACTGCACATGAAAAAAGATCAGGGAAGAAATAGTTCACAAAATATGTGTCCATGTTATTGTGTTTTGGAGGGGAAACCATGTAAAAATGAAATCACATTAAAGATAGCAAGTGAAAGAGCAATCTCAGACCAGGATGGAAAGGAAACAACAAAGGAAAAACAAGGAAACAAAGGAAAAACAGGGAAAAATGGACAAGGAAAAAATGTCACAAAATAGACATTTCTCCTACAAAAATATAAAAATGATCAATAAGCTCATGAAAAGATTCTTAACATCATGAGTCTTGTGGAAAACATAAATCAAAACCACAATGAGACCCTATTTCACACCCACTAAGATAGTGTCTGATAGATAATAGCAAGTGTTAGTACAGATGTGGATAAATTGAGACCCTTGTACATTACTGGTGAAAATACAAACTGGGCAGCCAGTTTGATGGTTCTCATTAAATTAAACATAAAGTTACCATGTGATCCAAAAGTTCCACTCCTAGGTACACTCAAGAGAAGTGAATAGTTATTTCTGCACAAAATCTTATATATAAATATTTATAGCAGTATTATAATTAAAATGTGGGAACAACCTGAATGTCCATCAACAGAAGAATGACTAGAAACATGAAATATTTTAATGATAGAATATTATTTAATCTATTATTTAATAATAGAGTATTGTTTGGATGTAAAAAGCAGTGAAGTACTGATGCATTCTATAATATGGGTAAACTTTGGATACTTTGTGCTAAGTGAAAAATATTCACAAAAAGTCATACACTACATCATTGTGTGCATATCAAAATCTAGAATAGGAAACTATACAGAATAGAAAGTAGATTAGAGATTGCCAAGGACTGAGACAGTGTGTGGGGCGTAGGGATTGATAGCTAAAAAATATGCAGTTTCATTTTAAGGTGATGAAGATGTTCTAAAATTGACTGTAGTGATATTTGTGCTTTGTGTGAATACACTAAGAACTATTGACTTTAAATAGGTGATTTATGTCTCAATCAAACTGCAAATATGTAAGTAAATGAACAGATAAATAAATGGAAAAATTGGAAAGAAATGACATTAAGATGTTTGGGGAAAAAAGATGAAATTTTCATATTTATTTACAACAAATAATGCAGTAAAAGGGGCAATCATTGCAACAATAATGTTTGTATATAAACTACCAGAACAGAAGCATTAAAAGTAAAATATAATCCTTATAAATCTCCAGGACAATATGGTTGTGTTGGATAATTTTTCCAAACATTTAAAGAAGGATTAGCATCAATTTTACATAACCTAATTAAGAAAAAAAAATAGGAGGGAACACTTCCAATTATTTACAAGGCCAAATAAACCTAATATCAAAACCATATAAATACAGTACAAAAAAATAATCCATAGACCATTGTTTGTGATATGACACAGAAATTCTCAACAAAGTATCAGGGAGCCAAATATCAAAATAGATAGAAAGAATTTTACATGGTGACCAAATAGATATTTATTTCAGATATTGAAGGATGGTTCAACATTTAAACATTGATCACATAAACAGGAAAAAGGAAAAAAAATTGTAATCAAATCAGTTGACACAGCATTTCACAAACTCTAATACCTGTTCATGACAAAAAATATATAATTTTGTAATAGACTTTTATATTTTCATTATATTGGCAAACATTTTTCTATTTTGGATAAATTATAGATGTACTTATTTACATGTTGGAAAAGTACACATTCATGTATACATGACACATGTTTATATAAAAATTCTCAGCAAACTTGAAATAGATGAGAATTTCCACATCTCAATAAAGAGCATCTACCAAAAATCTATATATAACATCAAAATCAATGGTGAAAGAGTGTATTCCTCTTGAAAGTGAAAGTATGTCTTAGTTATGGTTACCAAAACAAAATACCATAGACTTGCAGTCATAAACAACAAAAAAATATTTTCTCACTGTTTTGTTGACTAGAAGTCCAAGATCAGAATTCTGCAGTGCTGGGATCTGGTCAGAGTATTTTTCCTGGCTTGAAGATGACTACCTTTTGACATGTGCTTATATGGCAGAGAGAGAGAGAAAGAGCGAGAGAGGGAGAAATGGAGGGAGGAAGGAAGGGTAGGAGAGAAAGAGAGAATGCATCCTTTACTTATAAGGCCACAGTCCTATAAGATTAGAGTCCTTTCCTTATAACCTTATCTAACCTTCTAACCATAATTACCTTCCAAAGACCCTGTCTCCAAATACAGTCACATAGGGGTTGGGGCTTCAACACATCTATTTCAGGCGAGAGAGCAGAGGACACAGTTCAGTTTATAGCATAACAAGGAAGGATCTCTATCATACTTATGCTATATAGATAGAAGTTCAGGCCTTTGTAATACGGTAAGAAAAGTCATAGAGATTAAAAAGGAAGAAATAAAGTATCCTCTATTTTTAAATGACAGGAACATCTCAAGAATTCTTAAAAAAAACATAAAACAGTAATAGAAATGGCAAGTGATTTTAATTTAGGTCACAGGATACAAGATCACCACACCAAATCAAACAATTTTTATACATTAAGAACATGTGGCAAGTGAAATTAAAAACACGTCACCAGTTAGAATTGCTGTCCCCCAATGAAATGCTTGCTTATAAATCTGACAAAATATGTATAATGACAATTATAATATGTTGGTGAAAGAATTATTTATAATAGATCCCAAGGGGAAAGAAACTCAATATTCTTCAAAGGGTGAATGGTTAAACAAACAGTGACATATTTGAACCACAAAATACTACCTGCATTTCCAGTAAATTCAGTCTGGGTTTCTGGACGTGTCTGGTGGTAATGTCTTGTGGGCAGATGGACATGTTATTTTTGATTGAGGCAAACATTTGACCAGAAGTACCCCTGGCTGAGACAATTAGATAAGACTGCTGACTCGGTTCCTTACCCGAGTGAGACTATAAGAGGGCCTCCCTGGTTGCCAGAATTCTCTGGTCAGGCTTCCTAGACCTAGAATGAGCTTCCCTCTAGCAGGACAGCAGGCCAGGGAGCAAGAGTTATACAGTTTAGAATCAGACCAGAATGTGAATCCCCTGGTCAGGTAAGCCACCAATTTTGCTCCAAAAGGAAGACAGAGGGTGTGCTATCTGTTCAGGTCTCATTGTAGGTAGACTGATGAATGGGCTGCACAGCTTTCCGTGCTCTGATTAGATCCCAAAGTCAGGTAGGTTCAAAGTTGTATTCAGCAATGAGAGGGGCTACAAATTAGATCCCCTGTCTAGATTTAGTTAGGAAGCAGCTGTAAAATAAGTAAGGTGCTTTAGTTGTCTAAACTCACCCTAATTTCCCTGGCTGCATGGAGCCACTGGTTTTGTACTACAGACTGTCCCCTCTGCCTGCCCTTCTCTCAGCCCAGGTGTTGCTAGGTTATGCAGTTTTCAGATGTTTTCTCTGGGACTTTAGGTCAGTTAAGGCCAGAACTAAGTAGGACTAGGTGGGTGGAATGGGAAGGGAGAGTAATTGTTCCAGGCTTTTCTCAATTTTCTGAACAGGCTCTCTGATGGGAGTGTGGGGGTGCCACACTCGGCTCCATCCTGGAATACTCCACACTTGCTCCAGGGAGATCAGCTCTGCAGGTCAGTCTCTCAGTTCAAGGGCCCCTGGTTCAAACAGCTTTGGGGTGTTTCCCAGCCTTCAATCCAGATGGGATTAGAAATCACCTTCCACAGTCCCTTAGCAAGGACATAAGCAAAATCCACACACTTTGCCCACCTCGCCTTTTTTAGAGCCAGCAAAACTCCTCTTTCTATGGATAGGAATCAGGAAGAGCTGTACCCCACCATGTTCTTCCATGAATGTGCCCCTGCTTGGTTCTGCAGGTCAGTAAAACTGCTCATTGGGGTTACTGCTTGGGCGCTGAAAATATTAGTTCAGTGTGTCAGGATCTGTGTGCTAGTTGTTGCAACCTCTACTCCTTTCTCTGTGCCAGTCAAATTCCCAGTAGAGAGCCCCACAGAAACCCTGAAACCACACTGGTACAAAATCAGAGTGGGTCCTCCCACACAGTGGCCCACACACAGTGCTACAGGAGGAGACTGGTCTTTTCCTCTGTTCTTTCTCCCCACCAGAAGTTTGGGGCACTGGCCCAGGGGAAGGACAATTGGACTGTGACCAGAAAGAGGTTTCTCATAGAGGTCTATGACAACACAAGTGCCTCCACAGCCTGCCACGTCACCTGCTGGGACCCTAGTGGCCCTGGTTTAGGCTGAATATATAGCAGTGCCAATACTAATTGGTGCCCTCTCATCCCCCTTAAAATGTATGTTCGGTTGCGTTGAGACTATCAATAGAATGCAGAACTGAAGAGGCTGGTTATAGGAAAAGATTCATTGAGAAGTGACAGAGCAAGAGACAGAGCTCTTTAAAGGAAGAGACTCCCTAAACAAAGGCCGGTTTCAGCTTATATAACATTAAGATGCTGGCAGGAGAGGAGGTTGACTGTATTCCATCAGAAATGGGGGCTCCTCCACATGTTTAGGAGGTGCGTACTCAGTGACAGATCATGCTTCTTGATAAATGGTCACATGTTTAGCAAATGGAGAGTAAACACCACCCAGAGGTTGAGATTTTAAGATTATAGTAAATCTGTGGGTGGCGTAGGCCATAATCTGGTTCATGTGAGTTCTGGTCCGAGTTCAAGACTTCTCTGATTCTTCAAGCTGCAAGAACTTTGTGGGCTGTTAAGATGACATACAGTAAGATAAGCATTTCATGATATGGGGCACCTGGAAACTTCTGTACATTGCTTGTCTAGGGCCACTTGAAACTCCCACTCAGCTATTTTGGTAATCCATGTCCAGTTCCTTGTTCCTTTTCTCTGGGTCATCATGTAGCTGTTTCTCTTACTTTTTAATGAGTCCACTTTGTTCTCTAAGGTGTAGGGTGGTACTTTAGTTTCACCCCCATGTTCTAGGATTCTCTAGGTGGCTTTGTTCTTGAATGGTTATTATTCTTTTTGTGACAGGGAGCAAAGTCAAGAACAATTTATGCTGCCATCTTTGTGATGACACTGCTGGAATACCACTCTCCAGAAAAAGGAGTTGTCCCAGCTTGTGAGGCATGGGGGATTCTGGCAGAGAGGATTTGTCTCAGTGCTTTGATGGTTTGGGAGAGATGATATAGTAAAGGTAAACACTTTGTACCACTTTTAATTAATTGTCCTTACCTTCTGTGCTCTGTGACCTCTCACATGCATTTCATATCCTCTGGATATTTATTAAACTGGTGACTCTTTAAACTGGGGGTTGAGGACTTTGAAGACAGTACTGCAACCTCCTTCCATCTTGCTGACACCTTTCTCAAATAATATTTTTTAAAAATCATTGAAAGCAAAAACAACTGGGACACCAAAATAGACCTTTTGTACTTATATAATTATTTTTTCCTTTCTGCTTGTCCTTATTCTTTCCTGTAGATACCTGGTTCCATAGAGGATCTTTTATCACTAGCTTAAAGATGCTCCTTTAGCATTTCTTGCATGGCAGATCTATCAATTATCTCAGCTTTTGACTGCCTGAGAATGTTTTGATTTTTACCACCAGCTGTGAAGCACATTTACTGGACATAAAAATCCAAGCTGGGAATGAGACAGTCTAACTACTCCTCAGTTGGATCCATTATCTAAGGGATGTTTACAGCTGAGCAAGCTTGTTGCTTGTTCTGTTGTCACAAGTTGGGAGTAGTGACAAACCCCCTAGAGAGGCATGTTGGTAATGGTGGTCATGAGTACTCCAGTATTAACTCTAAACCAGAAACTTTAAACGTTTTTGTAGGAGGAATTTGGAAAATGCATGGATCTACTGATATGACTTACTGTGAGATAAATTCTTGCAATTTGTTTTTTCGATATACTTACAAAGATTAAGTGTATTAGATTCAGATTTTTTAAAGGATTTCATATTACACCTGAAAGTTTGGACTTTATTCTGGGAGATTGGGAAACAATATCTCAGGGGACAGATGATATTACTTTGTATTATAAAGATGGTCTTAGAAGCAAAATTTAGGGTGAGTAGGAAAGAGAACAGATAGGATTCACGAAGATCAGTTTATACTTTTTAGCTTTTAGCATAAGCTCAAAGTGAAAAAACTGAAACCCAAGCTGGGACAATGATCACTGGAAAATAAAACAAAGGAATTGATTTAAATAAATTTTTAAAAATGATCTGAAAAGACTTAGTAGTAAATTGGTTTTGAAGCATATGGGAATAGTTTCTGACTGGAATGACCAGGTGATTTTAACACATTAATTGACTTATAAAATGTAAGTGGTTAGGAGCAAGGTTGAGGGGTGGCAATAATCTCATGTTCTGTGCTACTTAGCTAGAGTATGTGATTGCATTTGGGACTCTCACTAAGGAAAGAGGTGAGAAATGGAGATTAAATTGGATTTGAGAATTTTTTTTTTATGTGCAATTGAAGCTATGTGAAAGGGGTATGTCAGATAGAATAGAAACAGAAAAGAGCTGAAGATGGAGTGCTGGGCACAGCAATGCTTAAGGAGCAAGATGAAGAAAATAAGCAAGCAGAGAGTGTTGAGAAAAAGTCAGACAAGTGGGTGACAGCGGTACAGCAGAGGCTAAGGCAAGAGTTTCAGAAGAAGGTCGCCAGTGGGGTTGAGAGGAAAGCAGACTTCTCTGTGCTGCTGTCTTGCTCATGTATGGGAGGCCATTCATTGCACTCTCTGTTCAAGGATCCAGTCTTTCTTAACTATATTAAAAAAAAGAAAAGAAAAACCTACGGACACTTTTGAAAAATGTGCTTCAACCAATATTTAGATATTTGGAACAGGATATCACATAGTTAAAATGTTCAAATTAAACTCAGGAGAATGCTTTACCTCTTGCACAGCTACCCAGAATGAGGCATCTTGATAACTTTCATTTGATCTTTGACATAGAATCCTTGACCAAAATCAATGAGAGAAAGTAATATTCATTATTACTACTTGATCTATACACAAAGAGAAAACTTCCAAGACTACATGAATAGAAAAGTGAGAAAGGCATTGTTAATCTTCCCAGGATAGTTCAGCTGCTTTTCCTATTACTGTTTCACACTGTCTCAAGGTTCAGTAAATGTTGACTTGTAATAACTCTATTCCTCGTCCTTTCTCTGAGGGAAGGCTGTAAATTGGAAGAGAGAAAGAATGTGTGAGATCGGTAAAACCAGGGTTGATAACAATTCTGATAGTTCTTTTGCTGCTGTTTGGATATCTGATGGGCAATGTAATGGTCTGGGGAGGGCGAGCACTCTGGCAAAATTCAATCATCTACAGACCCAACCTGAATCACAGGGGAACTAACACTTATTTCTCTTTCTTTCATTCGATCTGTTAACCAGAATATACCATTCCTTAGCCTTGTTAGAGAAAGAATTCTCCATAAGTAATTACAATAAGAGCCTAACCATTTAAAATAGCTGAAAAGGTACTAATTATCTCCATTATGCTGAGATACATTTCAGGCAAACACTTGGCAGTAGGAGCTGTAATTATGGCAGGACTGTTGCATTTAACGAACTTGAGATTGTAGAGCAGTATTTCTGATGTACGCATTTAATTTCTAAGATGACTCGGAATATGTTATGGAATTGAAAATCTCTATGCTTCCTTTAGAAACAGGACAAACTCAAAACTATGGGGGACAAAAGGAGATAAGGATAGTAATACTACTCTCATGGATGAAAAGTTGGACTTGATGTAGCTTTATATTATTGAGGCAGCATATCTGATGTATAATGATTCTATTAATTTCTTTAAGGAACATTTCTATATGGCACATTCAGATTTTACAAAACTTATAAGATGATACACTTTTAGAAGTTTAAAAAGCATTTTCTGTTGCCATTCAAAATGCAAAATTTGCAATCATGATGAAGTTTTCATGTACTTTTTCCCACAAAGGTAGAATATCTGCATTTTCAAATGTGATGACAAATACCTATATAACATACTAATTTACAAAAAACTAGGGAGATGTAATTTATTCTAAAATTATTAATATGTGTGACATTCTCAAACCTATTATTTCCAAGTGTTTGGTAAACCAGTCACATTCTCTTCATTCATGTAACTCATCACTCTCTATAAAAGCTGTACTTCACCCAGACACAGCTGTTGATCATCACTCATGAACTACCCATGGCAACCATGGCAACCATGGCATGAAGTTGATGAAACAAACTAACAGGAAATCTCTTGAAAGTTCTTGGTAATATTAATAAATGTTAGAACTTCACCTTTATAGCTTATTAGATTTTTGGACTACTGGCAACACAACTGGATCACTGAAAAATTTATTGATCCACTTCATTTCTAACAATGTTTTAAGATAATCTTTTAGTTTTATGATTACACATCATCTCTTCAAATTGGAACTTTATAAAATTTAACGTACTTTAGTTGGAATAGACTACAATGATGTCATTATTTGGCAATAAATCAGCCATGTGTAAACCCAACCTCTCCAGAATTCAAAGATCTCATCTCCAAGTTGTCTAAAATATTATTATGTACTGCAATTTCTTTCATTCTTATACAGAGAGCATCTACTGTTCAGAATATATATTCTTTTATGTGCTTCTAAGATATTCTTTCCTTATTCTGTGTAATTCCACTCTATTTTTCAAGGATAAGCTCAAAAGAAACTACCCAGAAGTCTTTTTTGATTTCCTCAAGATTATTCTTCCCTAGCACCTGCCTCCAATCTCTTCTAGTGTTTGTGTTTGTGCCTTTATTATGACACTCGCTTATCATTTTACATAATTGTCTTCTCCCCAGCATACATTCACCACATATCCAGTTCTTTGAGAGTAAAGATTCCTCTTTTTCTTTGAAATCAGGGAGTGAATTTCCTCCGTTTTCTTTCCTTTTAGTTAGGAGGGCTTTAGCTATGCGGGGCTTTTTGTGGTTCCATATGAATTTCATCAGTATTTGATCTATTTCTTTGAAGAATGTCATTGAGATTTTTAATGCAATAGCATTGAATCTGTAAATTGCTTTTGGGAGGATTGCCATTTTGATCATGTTAATCCTTCCAATCCATGAGCAGGGTATGTCTTTCCATTTTCTTGTGCCCTCTTGTATTTCTTTCAACAGTATTATGTCTTATTGTTTTCTTTGTATAAGTCTTTTACGTCTTTTGTTAGATTTATTCCCAGATATTTGATTTTTTTGTTTCCATTTTGAAGGGGATGGATTTCTTAATTTCTTCTTCTTCAGATTGGGTGTTTGCATATAGGAAGGCTACTGATTTTTGTGCATTGATTTTGTATCCTGCTACTTTACTGAACTGGTCTATAATTTTGAGTAGTTTTTCTATGGAGTTTTTAGGGGTTTGTATATATATTATCATATCGTCTGCAAACGGAGACAGTTTAATTTCTTCTTTTCCTGTTTGGAGTCCTTGAATGTCTTTCTCTTGTCTTATTGCTCTGGCAAGGACTTCCAGTATTATCTTGAAAAGCAATGGTGAGAGTGGACATCCTTGCCTTGTTCCTGATCTTAGGGGAAAGGCCTTCAGCTTCTCACCATTGAGGATAATGTTGACTGTGGGTTTGTCGTATAGCAAAAATATGGAAGCAACCCAGATATCCAAAAATAGATGACTGGATCAAGAAGATGTGGTACATATACACAATGGAATACTATTCAGCATTCAAAGAAGATAACACATGCAATTTGCAGCGACATGGATGGAATTAGAGGGGATCATACTCAGTGAAACAAGCCAGAAAGAAAGAGAAAAATATTGAATGTTTTCACTTAGAACAGGACTATAGGGAAACCAAATAGGAGAGAGACACTTGGGGGGTGGGGGGAGGGGAGGATAAGGGCACAAAATGGAGTAGAAAAGAACACAAGGGACCATGGAGATGGATCAGGGGTGAATTGGTGGTGGGTTACCCAAGGGGAATACAAAATGTAAAAGATATAAATAACAATAAAAATATATATTAAAAAAAGAATAAAACAAAAGCAAAAGAAATAATATAAAAAAAGATCCTCTTATTCATCTTTGTGTGTCTCACACTAAGTCAATAATGTTTGCGATAAGTAAATAAATATGTGAGCCAACAACTCAAGAGTGTTATCTACTGGGAGTTCTATTCTCTTTGAAATTTCATAGAGAACTTTTGGGAGAAGTTCTTAGAATATTGACATATCTTAAGATGGAAGAAATTGAATAGATAAAAATATACAAGAATAGCTGGAAGGACTGATAATAGTGGCAATGCAAGAAAAGTAGACTACCGAGAACAAGACAGAGTCCACGCCCAAGTCAATAGCTATAAGAGACTCTGAATTGCAGCTGCTTCTCTGTCTCATGGGCTGTCCTGCCTTTTATTACTTTAACAAAGATCACTCAGAGTTTTTCCTAATGCTTTCGACTGGGCTGATGCTCTTATTATGTATTGTGGTTGTCTCACTTACCCTGAGGCATCATTTTTTACTTTGTTTTAACACCAGTTTTGTTGTGCATCTTTGGATTGGGGGAGTCAGGAGTTTTCACCCTGCTGTCATCTTGCCAGACTCTTGGGCTCTCTTTCCTAAGAGCATCAATCCCATTCAAGCAGGCTCCACCCTCATGGTTAAATCCCTTTCCAAATGGCCCATCTTCTTACATCATCACACTGGACATGAGAATTCAAACACATGAACTTGGGTGAAGAGGAGATATTAACATTCAGATCACAGTAAGGGATGACTAAAATGTTAAATATCATACGAAGCACTTTTCAACATGTAGCTATTGTCAATTTTCCTTCCATTCAATTTCTGCCTTTTTGAGTTTTTAAGTTAAACATGCATGTCTAAAGCTTAATTTGTATATTCATGACTGCTCAATTAAAAATGTATTCTGAAAAATTTGAATATGAAAGTTTATGAAGTATAGTGACATATCAACAACAACAACACACACACACACACACACACACACACACATATTGAAGAGAGATGAGCAAGCATCAGTGTTGAACTAGACCAAAACTCTAAATTACTGTGGAGCAATGTTGCCTTGTTTTTGATACCTGGGTAATAGAGAATAAAAAAAAAATCAAAATTCAACAATAGTAAGAGCAAGTAGAAAAATAATAATGAAGCACTTAGTGTTCTCTAAAGTGTTCTATTTTAATTCTATTCCTTGCACAAAAGTATAGCAAAAAACTAATCAAAAAGTTAAGGGAATAATCACTGATTTAAAATTCATCTGCAAATAAATATAGTCTGAGGCAAATTGCAAATGAAAGTTTTAATATCACCCTTTTGTAAGTATTGTCCAATGCCTTGAGTGAACAATTAATGCAGTGATGTCCACCAGCAGGTGGCAGCAAAAGCAGATACAAATCAAGAACCAAATCTGTTGTTTTAACTCTGTGACCCTGAGTCACACGCCATCACAGCCTACATCTTCTTTTGTAAATTGAAGGTACTCAAACTTCTTCCGATAACCTCACAATTAATTTCAGCATTAAAATATAATAGTAAGATCAATAATAGCAGGATTTGTTTTGCACTTATCTTCTGAAAGCTGTGGTGGAAAACAGGATGAGACCAACAGAAACCTACCGAGAAGTTACAGAGAAGCTGCAATAGAAGATGAGAAAAACAAGCATCAACCAGCAGTTACATGGTGTGGGGTTCAAATACTGAATAACAGATGTTCATAAATGTGTGTGAGGGGTCCTAGACACCAAGACAGGCTGTCAGCCAATCAAGTCACAGGGCTGGTGTGAGGATTGAGGTAGCACACGGCAGTGACAAAAGCGAGCATTTGAAGGTAGGCAGGGCTGGGCAAGAGTTCTGCTCTGGTAGCAGTTAACTGTCATTCTTTGATGAATCTCAGCAACGTTTTAGGTAAATTGAGGGTATTATGCTTAAAGGAGACAATGAGAATCAAAGGAGATAATGAATGGTGGGCTTAGCAAAGGGTAAGCACTCATCACAACTAATTTGTACTGCTCTCAGAGCTGGGGACTCCTCATGCATCCCCCTTTTACTCACTGATTGTGTTTCTTACTAGGAGATGGCATGGATTACTGTGCAGATCCTTAGCAGAGCTCATCATGTTCTGTCATCATCAGTCACATATTCCCTCCTGTTTTGCCTCAAAAAGGAGAGATGGTAAATGTCCAAGGAATAGTATTTCAGGTTGAGTTCCTTAAATTGGTAGAACGATGTATTTCAGATCTATTGATCTAATCTCTGACCGTATGAATTCCTTATTATAATAACTTGTATCTTTTACCACTCTTCAATCACTATCAATTATTAGTAAAGTGTATTAGAAATGATAGAAGAAAAGCAGCCGAACCTCCCCTTTCTTTCATAATAACCACTTTAAATCTAAAAACTTTACTTTTATATGTTATAGCAGACTACATTGTGGGTTTACCTTACTCAGAATGTATTTATGAAAATATTAAGAATTCCATCCCAAGCATCATCCTTTAATGTGGATAGTAGAGATTTTCTCAATTTATGTAATTTGTGAAAATTTCTCCCATTTCAAATTGAGATTTGTGCAAATAATCTATGTTGAAAAACAAGCTAGACAGAAACTAAGTATGTGATTTGCATACCAAAAGTCATTATAAAAATAATTTTGGTACGTTAAAAATTAAATTTACAAAGGTCAATACAGAATGTCTAGTTTTATATGAAGCTTATTCGGGGAAAAAAACCTAGATTTTTCTCTTCATATAATAAGTGCTTAGTTTTGTGACTAGTAAGCAGTTATGCTCCTGGTTTGTGCTAAAGCATCTCCACTGCCATTTTTATTTTTTGAGCAATTTAAAATAGTATTCACTATGGTGGTATCACTGAGACAGCCTGCCTAGGTGTAAATATGTGGTCTGAAGTCAACAAATTGAACTTCGTCTCCTGCGTCTTTGAAAAATGAATAAAATCACCTCAACATAGGAAAAAAAAACCCAAAATTATAGTTATTTCTTGTAATGGTCAGTGCCCAGTGGCTTGACTAAGTAATTTAGAATCAAGGATCTTTCCATTTTATCTCTATATTCACAGGCTATAGACTCAATTTTTTTGCCTTCTCCCATGTTCCCATGATTGCTGTTTGGTTCCAGGTCTCAGAAGACAAAGTGATTCTATAGAGGGGCAAATTGATCATGATCAGCTAGATAAGTCATCTCTGCAGCAGTGGTGCCAGTTAATATTGACCATGCAACTAAGTAAATAAGTCCACAGCAACTCTATTTCTACTGCTTTAGATTTTCAAATATTCTGATGTATTACTTCACAAATCTGTGAAAATATCCTAAATGCAATATTCCACTAATTTGCAATTGTGCCTTTTGAAATTGAACCTGAGATATTTTCAGGGACATTGTTGACAGCAATTTTGGAGGGAAAAGAATAGCATCCTTTCTCCATTATTCAGAAATACCTTATTCTATCTTTCTCTCTATAAGAAAACCCCTCCAGCAATAGCAGCTGTAGATAAAATTGCTTGATGCAGCACTGGGATTTTTCTTTTTCGCTTTCCTGTGCCCTCTTATGTCTGAGATATAGAGGAGTTCATTAAATGTTTGTTGATTAATAATTGAAATTAGATTTTTTGTAATATATATATTTTATTGTTATTTATGTCTTTTACATTTTGTATTCCCCTTGGGGAGCACACCAACAATTCACCCGTGATCCATCTCCACGGTCCCTTGTGTTCTTTTC
>PVIJ01003068.1:40920-143302 GCA_004024925.1 Scalopus aquaticus | reverse complement strand
GGTGGAACAACAATGGAGATGGGCAGTTGCTCTTTACAGCACTTTAATTCACAGATCCTTTGAGCATCAAGACCATGTACCCATATTCCTGAAAAATACCATCTACACAGAATACTGTGTGCTACTTCTCTGACTTCAACAATTTTCTTTATTAGGATGTATGAATCCTAGTTTAATGACCTTGCCCAGAGGCAGAAACACTCTGTCAACTGCTTCTGATTTAATTGCTTGTAGGCAAACCTACCACCTAAGTATTCCCTGTCTCATGATCTTTTCATGTATTTGCATTTACCCAACATCAAAGGAATCCCTAAAGTTTACTTCTCAGTTACCTTAAACTCCTAACATCATCATTAAAAAGTTGTTTAAGCTTTTGAATGGGACCCATACACTAAGCTCTTTGTATTTAGAAAAACCTGCACTGTGACCTGTAGTTCTCTGAACTTTCAGCCCAGTAAACCTGTCAGTCTGGTCAGTATGCAGAGAGGAAATCCTGGAAGTGAGGCCCCTGGATGACTCCAAAATTTATAAAATTGCAGAGACGTCATTTGTTCAAGAAGATGATGCTCTCAGGCTGAGGTGTCCTGCCTCCTCCAGAGCCCCCAGATGGCCACCTTGCTCCTCACCCCAAACTGCTCTTCAGCTCTTATACGTGCTCTACTTTTTAAAAATAAATTGAGTCATTAGCCAATAGCAATTTATTAAAATAGCAAGCAATTAGTGTCTCCTATACAGATGCTTGGAGCTTCTTTAACATTCAATAACCTGAGCCTATTTAATTTTAGGTCCAGTGTTCTAGATTCTGGGAAATGCTATTCACCACGGACAGGAGCTATTGAAAAACCTCTTTGGTTATTGAGATAAAGAGTGAATAACGTTCACTGAGTATCAGATGCAGAAGGAGAGGGCAGTGTGGCTCAGGACCCCGGACGGGCTTGCAGGGTGAGCTGAGCAATCTGCCCTGGCTCGGGGGCGCACCGGCTTGAAAGCCTGCCTGCCGTCCTCCGCTGTGCTTTGGGACTTCTTGGAAGCAGCGTGCCTTCTGTCATTTTGGCTTCTATCACTGAATACCTATGCAGATTTAATTAAAAATTGCCACCAAGAAGCAAGAGAAAAATCTCCCTAAGGTCCAGTTGAGAAATGGTTTCACATTTTCTTGTTCTCCTTTTATCTGCAATTCAGCAAACATTTGGGACTGAATTACTGGACACTCAATATGATGTCTGACATAAACAATGTCTAATAAAAACTTAAATGAGGCTAGAGTGCACATTTCTTGCAAGGAATTATGTACTTTAAATGACATTCCTGGACCTCCTGGAATGGTTGATTTAGTACTTGAGGAGTATCTTAACCCAAAGAAGAAAAAGACCCAGTGTCATTGTTTTACAAGCCAAAGTACTAAATCCTTTCTCCACAAACTTGCTAGAGAGTGAGGGAAACAAACACACAATTTAAGCCAATAATTAGAAAATGTGAAAGGAAAAAAAATACAAAAATCACCTGTACTTAAGGAGATAGGTAAAAAGCAAATAGTTCTGGTCACTATAATTTAAAAGAAATCCACATTTAGAAACTGAAATGTTGAAATCTGCATTTGAAAGATAGCACTGCATCCATTAGCCTTCAAGCTTAGTATTCCCTTGTCATCAGACACCACTAGGGCTATTGAAATTGGAAACCTGGCAGATGAACTATAATAACCTCACAACAATAAGAGAGGATTGGTTATTTTTAAAAGACTATTTCCCACATTCAGAGGCATTTGCTGGAAAACAGAAGACACCAGCTAGGTCAGTGATTAATAAACATTGGTTCTCTTGATAGAGACTCTGGCATACACAGCCTGTACCCCACAGATGCTTCGTGCTTTTCACAAGCATCCCCTTTCACTTCAAAGTTAGTTCTTGAAAAAAGAGTGCTAGCTAGACTACCTGTGGGGGTGGGGTGGGGGAGGGAAGGTGCAGTTTCATTACCACTTTGAGGAGAGTTGAGAGCTTAGTCTTACACAGCTCCCCCTCAAGTTACCCAGCCATCTGGGGGGTAGGGAGTTGGAGGGAGTGTATGTTTGGTGGGAAGGAAAAAGAGGGGTACTTTCTAAACACCAGACGAGCCCAGCCTACTAGGTTCAGGTGTGCTTGATCCTACTCTATAACTGTATACTCTTCAGCTACTTGTTATTTCCTTAAAAGTTTGTGTTCTGAATCTGCAAAATGGGTAGTTATAAAGGTTAACTAGACTAGTGAATATAAATTGCCCAGTGCTGGGTCCGGCACAAGTTTCTCAATAAAACTTAATAATGATTTTTCATAGCTCTTAAAACAGATGTCACAAGTTCCATGCACTTTATTTATAGGACAAACCTTAAAATTCCCACAAGGAACCTGTGTTTCTAGTATGTCATGTTATCCCAGTTCACAGGAAATGGAGTGAGAGTTTGCTCCAGGAGGACACAGGCAGCTTGATGATGAAAAAGGAGATAGGAGGCATGAAAAGGCAGATGACAGACCACTAAGAAGTAGAGAGGCCTTTTGTTTTAGACTTTAAATGTTTTGTAATACTAGTGCAGTAACTAATGTTTGAGAAACACCCTGAGTCACTGTGATGGTGGAGTTGGCAGGAAATGTGTGTGAGGGCAGAAAAATGTGTTAAGCATTTTAGGAATATTTACATTGAATGGAAAAATTTACAATTTTAATGCTAAAGGACAAGATTTTAGTTATATGGAAACTTTGTGTTCTTTGGTAAGGCAGTGTTTTTCTAATAATTTAGAGTTTCAATCAGAGGTCTTCCAGCAACAAAGCCCAGTCTCAAATATATGCAGTAATCTATCTCAGACACTGAAAGCCTTTGGAAAATATCTGGACGTATGTGAGACATAATTGTGGGTTTGGAGGACTCTGTAAAATTGGATTTGAAATTTCTTTAATATTTATAAGTTTTTTTTTGTTTTTTTTTTTGTTTTTTTTATAAGATTTATTCATTTATACAAGCTGGGGTACAGGCCAGAGGTGTGGGGCGGTGAGAGGGTTCACCAGAGACAGAGCGGGGACCAGAACAGGCAGATCAGAAATACACTGCTGAGGGGAGCAGCGGGCGAGGCAGGAGAGGTCTGCCACACCACGTGGGACTCTCCCCGGCCGGGCGTCGAACTCGCATCGCGAGCTGCCAACAGCTCCACAGCGCAGCGCTCAACCGCTGCACCACCAGGGAGGCCCTGAAATTTCTTTAATATTTATTGAGCAGTGATTGTCCCAGCCAAAAATTCCAAGCATTTCACTCATTTATTCTGGACATTAGTGTAAGAAAGGGACAGCATCATCCCATTTTACAGATGGGGAAACTGAGGCGCAGAGAGGTTAAGTAACTTATCCAAGGACACATAACTGGTGTAAATGGATTTTAAACATGTAGTCTTTCTCCCAACTCTTAACCATTGTACTGGTTGGAAGGTCTGCCTTTAAAGGAGTGCTTTTTAATTTCAATAGGGGAGTGTGATAATTGAGAAAGATGTGTTGGTACAAGAAGGAATTATTTTTTTCTTTAATATCTATAGACCCCTAAAAAGTCTTTGTAATTTTTATAAACTAGCTGATATAATCCACATGCAGATTATACTGACTATTGTTGATAAGAATCAGTGAAGCTCATTATAGCTTCAATGAAATATACCAAGTTGACCACATACAGCTGTGTGAATACAGACAGTAAAATAAACCATAAGAGAACATCAAAGGAGTGTTAAGATCGTCAGTATCTTCCACTTAATCATGACCTAGTCCTTTTTCTACTTGCCAAAATGTTTTATGCGCTGCCCTGTATATCATTACTTTTTTTAAAGATTTATTTATTTATGCATACAAACTGGGGTGTAGGCCAGAGGTGTAGAGGGGTAAGAGGATTCACCAGAGACAGAGTGGGGAACAGAACAGGCAGAACTGCTGAAATAAACTGCTGAGGGGATCAGCTGGCAAGGCAGGAGAGGTCTGCTGTGCCATGTGGGAAGCTCCCTGGCCAGGGATCGAACTCATTTGTATGGCTCTGGATAGCTTCATAGTGCTGCAACTTAACCCATTACGCCACCAGGGAGGTCCCATATCATGAATACTTTTGCAAACAAATATCATTAGACTTGTCTACTTACACAAGAGATTTTGCATATGTGCTGAAATAAATCTCCAAAGCTTTCGTACACTTCAAGACAAAACATGCTCACACATGACACAGCAGAGGATGTATTGTGGTTGAATATTGTATAGTCTCTCACTCCTCCCCAGCAGAGACCAGGCAGGTAAAGTCAAACTGAAATGGGATAAGTGGACCAAGTGTGTTTGCTTTACAGCAGTGTTCCATATTTACTCTCACGCCTTGCTCCATCTGTGCTTCTGGTGATGCACCCAATCAATGTAATGGTGCCAAATGGTCCTTTAATGGTTTTCCCCCAAGAATTAGTGAATGATAATCCTCTTCTACCCAACAGTAACTGTCATCCAATTCCTGAATATACTAGGATTTATTGCATGTACAGTGTTCTAACCACTGACTTGGGAGCCTGCCAAATGCTTACTAAGTGCTCTCCTGTGTTGAGAATGAAGCATTATAGGTCTCACACACATCGCAGATGCTCCAGCAGACCACACACCCACTGTTAAACATATTTATCGTCTGCCAACGTAAGAGGAAAAAGCCTGGAAACTTCTTTGACATGCAAACTTATAAACGGAAACTTGTAAATCATGCTTTAAGTTGGGATTTTTTTCCTAGTTGAGGAGGATTTGTTGAAGAGACCATCTGCATGCAAAGGTTTGGGCAAAGATCAAGGGGACCCCGCGAGACATGGTAGAATACGTGGCACTGCAGCCTCCTGGAACCATCCTCACATCCTGCAGGGCAAGAGGGGGAACCCAGAGAGAACTCCAAGGCTGGGTATGAAGGTACTGTGCGCTCTGGTAGTACCTGATGGAAAAGGAGTCAGACGAATAGTAGTAACCTGCTTTCTGTCTCTTCTTTGTCAATCTTATTTGTCCTGGGGCATTATGGCCTACAGTTTGGCTCTTGACACAAGTGTGAACCCTCTTGCCGCCCCACATCTCTAGACTCTACCCCAGCTTATATGCATAAATATATCTTAGGAAAAAAATTAAAATAAAAAAAGGAAGGTGATCGCTATGTTAGTGTGGAAATGAAAGGAAGGAAGCCCTTACTTCACCACGTGTAAGATTTTTCTAGTACACCTACGTTTGAATCACAGCTGTACATGGACATGCTTCCATTCATTCATTCAACAAAAGTTCATTAAGCATTTATTCTGTTCTGACATCACTGTTCCAGGTGTTGAGGATAGAGGCGGGAAAAGTAAAAACCAGATAAGATCCTCATGTTTGTGGAAGCTGTAATGTGGCAAGATAACCGATTCACAAGCAAACATACAAGATCAGATCAGATAGTGAAAAGTAAAGCAAGGTGGAGCTATAGAGAGAGCCCAGAGAGCCTCTGGGTCTGGGGCAGGGACCGTGGGGCGAGATGACATTTAAGCTGAGAATTTAGCCATATTCTGTCATGCTTGGAGAGGATAGAGCAGTGAGGGGAAAGAATGGTAGCAAGTGAGGGTGTATTTTGTGAGAGTAATGGAAGCCATATTGGAGAGGCGGGACGGAATTTCATTTATATGTTTGAGACCTTTCTGGCTATTCTGTGGAGCCTGGATTATCAAGAGATTAAAGTGGAAGCAGTTTCAGAGACTTGGCCTCAAAGAGAGGCAGTGAAAGCACAAAAAGGGTGATAACAAGTATATGCTGGACTATCAGGGACCTCATCTTCCTAATGAGATTTTTAAATGATTTATTTGCTAACTCACTAAATCTTTAGAGATATGGGTGAGTCCATATCAATTATTCTTTATTCTTTTAATTAAACATGCTTATATTCTGTTTTTACATCAGTTTTTATTCAAATAATGAAACATTTTTTCAGTCTTTCTCATCCCTAGTGCCTTTTTTCAACTCACCTAAATTTTCAAAAGTAAATTATTCTCAAGTCCACCCAATTTGTTTGATAAAAAGGAATTTTGAATTCATTTCTGGTACTCTCAGTAGATGTTTTTTCAGACCTACAAGTACAGTAGGATATAAATTAAACTACTCTCAAAAAGAAATCCCCAAATAAAGCAGTTAAACCAGACTGAAGTATATTTTTTTTTCTCTTATAAACATCACATAGGTATTTGGCTGATTCGGGCTGTTATGCCAGGTTGACTGTCATCTTACAGGCAGAAGGGAAGGGGAAAGGGACGAGGGGACACTCACCCAGTCATTTAAAGGTCAGGATGCAGAAATGACACATGTCATTTCCAATTATATCCCAGGACATCTTAGTCAAATTGGCACTTGTTATTATGGAAGAAAGGGAGAATGGAGGAAGACACTGGAGGACAAGAAGCAGGTTGTCACAACATCTGCTGTCGAACATGGGGACACCTGGCTTTTCGGTTGCCCTACAGATGTGTGTGAGGATTGGTCACTAACCAAAGCTATTCCATTCCTGAGTTCATTTAGTGAGGGATATGCGCCTTTGCAGTCTGCACACCTCACCATTGCAAATATTGCTATTTAAAGTGACCTTTGAAAGGCTGGAGAAGCTATACCACAGGAATAATTACAACGTCTGCTTTTGAATTTCTTGACCCCCCTTCATTTGAAACAATGCCACTAGTTGACCTTGAAGGCTGCCCACACTAGTGCTGATTGAGGTCAGTTCAGCCTGGTATGTCTTTTTCAAATGACAGTTTTGGTTCAAAGAAGGTAATTATGAAAGAGGCCTCTATAATAAGAGGCTTTGGAAAGACTAATGTAGGGGATTTCTTTTTTTCTGTGAGTAACTAGTAGGAGGAGGGATACTTCATCTTATATTTGGATGCTGAATAAAGTGGAAATTTCAGTCACATGCAGAACAGTGGGTGGGAGAGGAGTTAGTGGGCAGGTTTTTTATAATATAAGGAAATGTTGTCTTCAACTATAATACAGAAAAATAATTAACACTGAACTTTTCCAGGTTGCTGTTTCATAAAATGTTAGGTATATAGCTGACACCTATGTACCACATTAATAGCAACACTGAGAGGTAAACCTGCAGACCCTGGATCTTTGCAAAAATCAGCATCAGCATTTGGCAGGAAGCTGTGTTTGTAGTGACAGAATTTGCCAGATACACATATGCATGTCACAAGTGAGTACTACCATTTTTATCATTTATCTCAATGTCATGAAATGAGGAAATGAGGAAAGTTTACAAATAGCACAGCTTTAAGGCATCTGGATATCTACTCAGCATCTTGTCTGCACTGGTCCTATTCAATTACAGACACCTCCTTGGTAAGAATTATTCTGACAAGTGGGGGCTTTGGTGGAAGGAAGCCGAATAAAGGTGTTTGCTCCCAGCAGTCTTTTCTTGGAAGGAATATGCCCCAGAGACCCCTCCCTTCAGAACAATGAATTTCTCCTGTTCCTCTCTCAGGCAGCACTGCGAAGTGCCTTGCATATTCAAATAGCAGGAATTCATGGAGTTCACCAAGCATTTCACCCAAAGTGTCAATTGTTGGCCATTAAATTTTGGAATATGTGAGGTTTTGATGTAATTTCTTACTTGCCCTTTGGGAGAGCATCATTGTAGAAAGACTCTCAGTTGTTTTGCTTCAACAATGTCAAAGGATTAGCCGCGACTATTTTGTGGGCATTTACTTCTCTTTGACAATTTGGTGTTTCTTTAAATGCTTTGTGTCCATTCATGAGGGCCATGGTTTCATTTGAAATGCTGCAGTCACCAGGGAGAAGCTCCCAGCTCTTCCCTGATAGGCCAGCCTTCCCACTGCCTCCTGTTGCTATGGTGCCCAGCAGAGTAACTTCCTTGCCCTGCACATGTAGGAGGCTCGGTCTCCATGGATACCCTACTCTGAGACTGTACTCCACTGAGAGATGAGCTGCACACACTGTATTTCTGCACAAGACATCCCCTAGCCTGTGGTGGGAGGCTGTTTGCAGTGGCAGTGTTTGCCATGAAAGTCTACGGAGCTTACCTTCTAAGTAAGTAGTTTAGTCACAGTAAGTAAATAATTGTATTGGATCACAGAGGATATGGTGTGTGTGTGTGTGTGTGTGTGTGTGTGTGTGTGTAAAGTTGTAGTTGTGGTAAGCTAAAAATGTGGCCCAAATAACAAATTTTTAACTCTGCCTTTCAGATATTCTGAATGCAGAGTTTACAGCTGAACTTTAAAACATACACATATATTGTCTTAAATAACCCTAGTTATTTGAGAGCCTGCAATTCAAAGCCAAAACAGAAACGATTGACCACAGATGCTTACATTTTAGAAAGCCGTTCTGACTCCAAGCATTGCGTGCTGCTTTTGTAAAATGCAAAGGCTGGCCTTGCCCAGTGGTGTGCTATGGGAATAGATGAGCACAGCCACAATTAATGCTAATTGGCATTGCACAGAGTTTGCAGTGGGTCTCTGTGTAGGCCAAAACGCCATGTATCTATTATCAAGAGAGCCTGCTCACATGATCATGCCTGCCAATTTACCATGAAAGTGATTCAGAGCACATCTCTGACTACTTTTAATTTACTCTTCTCACATGGCAGCTAGTAAAAATTAGGAAACTCTTCAATCTATGGATTTGGGATGTGGAATTTTTTTGTTCTTATTAACTGAGTTGACCTAACACATCTTCTTTACTGTACTTTTTGAGAGCATCAGGACTGGGTTTGCAATGTTGTAAAACACATGAGTCATGTTAAAGTGATTTTCCTCTGCTGGGCAAATGATGAATGCCTGCAGTGTTAAAATTAATTAATAGAAACTAAAGAAAGATTGTATGAATGGTAAGTTCAGTCAATTTAGAATTCAGTAAAATTAAGATTTTTAGACTGTATCCACTAGCTCTAAACACAAAGTGAACAAACACGTACTGAATACTGGTAGAACTGTATTCAGCTAGATTGTAAATTTCTTTTAATTTTCTGTACTCATGACCATTTAGGCAAAGGACAACCAGTGTAACATCATCTTTTCCAATGTTAGTCACAGCTGAATTTTAATTCTCCAAATGGTGACTATGTGAGAGGTCACTTGAAGAATGTGAGTGTCCTGGTGACTCCTCTGGCTCTAGCTTTGTCACTGTCATCAAGCTTAAGGTCATTGCCTTAATATTTTATATGTATAATTTCCATTCATCAAAGGAGCAGCAAACAAGAGTACATGATGTACACCGAGAAGGTCAGAGTTTTGGAGACCTGGAAACAATATGGCTGATATTTCCCCAAAGTTTTTCACCTCTGTAGTAGTTACTGCAGTATTGGGTTCCATTTCCCTTTCTCAATGTGTCTGTGATGAATTCTACCACCCATCTGTGAAAACCAGTGTATCATGGGGGTTTTCGACCTTGGGACATCTGAGTCCTCTCTCCAACTCCTCTGTAGAGTAGAATAATACTAGAAACATGTTGTAGACTAGTTTGAGATTCCAGTGAATGTGCCAGTGGCACGTGGCATGCAGTCACTGTAATTATTACTGTGAGCATCACCATTCCACAATGCCCAGCAGTCAAGAGAGGCTATAACTAATAGCCTGAAAAATTATTTGGTTTTGTTCCACTCAGCCTATCAAAATTCCTATTACTTACTAACAGCCTAACTATGTTTTTGACATTCTGATGGGAACAATAGCATTCATGTTAGTTATGTGATAACGTAACTAACAAAGTGGAAGGTCTACAGTGGTATCCTCTTTTCAGACATGTGACTAATGGTTATGGTCAATGACTATACACATGTCATAAAATATTTGGCAATTAATTTTGCTGCCACTAGCACATGAATCTGTGGGATACCACAATCAAAAGGAAAGGAACTAGGGTCAAGGCCATAGCATAAATCTGGTTATCACTTATAATTTAATAAAAATAAAAATTTTAATTAAAAAAATTTTTCAAGCTCACTTCATTTCCTGAAAGGATTTCGTTTCAGAATACAGTAAATGGCATATTTTGAAAAGGACAGTTTTGTTAAGTTGAAAGTTTGAGGAATGATAGGAGAGGAGAAGATGGGAAATGATTGATTAATCTGTATAAAAATAGGTCCCATGCTGGGATTTTTCCTTTTGCACTAATCCTGTGTGACATCTGAGCCAAGAAAAATAGAAAACCATTGTCATGTGTGCAGACCCTGCTGGTGCTGATTTTCAAATGCATGAAGAGTTGACCCAGATTATACTTTGCAGCCTTAGTTTCATTTCATTGGCATTTTTATTTTCCATTTCTCCTTTCTGGCATATTGTCTCCCTTCCATCTGTTTGCCCTGGAAAGAACGTGCCTTGTGCCACAAGGATTCTATCAATTCACTTGAATGGAAAAAGAGGAGAATCTTTGTAGGATGTGATTTGAAATAAGGTCTCTAGAGCTTGGGGATCTGAAGTCAGTGGATGTCAAGAGATACTAAATGTATCACGCTAAACATGATTTCTAGCATTGTTGTTCGGGTGAGCTACACTTCTTTTGCCACTGTCCAAGCAGAATGAAATCCTTCGCAACATCCCCACTATTACGGTGACGTTTTATTTATACTTGACTGGTCTGTGGCCAAAACAATGTCCCACTTTCTTTTTCATTGTTTTGCAAACAGAGGCACCTGCTCTGACATGCACAATTCGTCACGTGTTCGTGGGGTGCTGGGTGCTGCTGTCATGAGGTGTGGGTCCTATCCCTTTGTTGACATCTGAGGTGTGTTGTGAGGTCTCAGTTAACAGTTCTGTTGCTGAGTCCTCTTTCATCAAGGGATTTTCAGAGGGAGAGATGCTCCCTTGTCTTGTGAGGCGGCGACATTATGCAGGGAAACTGGATCATTCTGAGTCTTCGGTTTCTTGTACTCACCCCCGTGGCTGAGCTGGACAGGCTCAGGAAGGCTCTGCCAGGGAGATCTGATTTCTGCCCGGACTGCGGGTGGGTTTGGCTGGTCTTGAGAGCTGGCGATTGTGCCTGAATCTGACGTCCTCTGTGCGATTCCCTCGCACTTAGGGGGAGCGGAGGACCACTCCGAGAAGCACGAGTGCTTGCAGAGCTGTGCTTTCCACTTCCCGGCTCTGCTCCCTGTCATGTACTTTAAGCCCTGTTGACCAGGATCAGTGAAGGGGTTTCATCTCTGCAAAGCTGGGTCATCCCTGAGTTCTAAATGGGATTCTCCAGCCTAATATTTCTACCCTTCCCTTTCAGCCACCATTTATCAGAACTGAGCCCAGTAATGCTACTCATTTTTCTCAACAAGTTTACTGACATGTCAGGCAGTGAGCCCGGCACCAGGATACACTAAATGACACTTCCAAAGGATAACACAAGGTTTTTAAGTGCAGAGGTACTGGGGGATCTGAACGTCACATGCTGTTGGTGTTTACTTAAGTCCTACTTACTCCCTTTGAACTTTTTTATGAAATCTGTTGCTATGGTTATCATATTATACTCAACAATTCTTTTTTAGATGGCTATCTCTTTAGAATGTGAGTGTCTCTAGGCACAGACTGTTTCTTCTTTCTCTTTATTCTTTTTATCTCTATTCTCTTTTACTTTAATTTTTGCTGCTTCCCTTCCTTTTAAATATTATGTATCAAATATGATGCTGAGCAAAAATGTATGTACATATGTCAACTATTATGACATATATTAGGATAAGGCAGGCACTTGTAACCGACATTCCACTTTAAGAATTGCCACTCAGGAAGCTGCCTCCGTTCTCTCCCGATCGCATTCTCTATCTCCCCCCAGAGGTAACCACTATGTTGAAATATGGGTTTTCTCATTTCTTTGAACTTCAAAAATAATTTTACCTATGTCCCTAAAAATGTGTGGGGACACGAAGATAAACTTTAAAGATGGAGTCATGTTTCTTTGCTCTTACATTCTTTATAATTAGCACAGTACCTGGAATTTAGTGGGGCCTCACAAAATGTTTAAGAGTGAATCGCTATGTCCCAGAGCTTAAGAGACATTTTGTGATGCTAACTGCTCCAGAAATACTAGAGTTCAATTTCTGTGGGCTTGTTCCTTTTGAGACTTGTTGGATTTGTCTCTTTGGGGTACTGATAGATGTAGGCTGCATTATTAGTCACATACTATTTAATTGTTTGGGGATCTTTCCAAACTACCATTGCCTTCTTATCCTCCATATTTAACTGCTGTACAAACTCTCCAGTGGGCCGAAGGAGGGGTCTACTTTGCTTTTCCATTCCATTCAGTTTTTCATAGAACATTGGAGCGGAAAGGAATAGAAAGAACAGAGAACATTGAGTACACTTGAATTTAAAAGTTAACTTGTGGAGGGGGCGGGACAGGGTAGCTGGGCAAGCAAAGGGTTGTCCTAGGAACATGCCCCAGATGGCACTTGGAGTTGAGAATGGGGGAGGTGCCATTAAGCAAATCCTTGGAAGTGCAGAGAATGATTTGCGTGCACAGCGTAACCTCATGGGGAGTGTGCTTTTTTTTTTTTTAATGCTCTACACCACTCAAGAATCAGAGAATTTTCTCAGGGGAACATTCTAAAAGCTTTTGTTCAGAAACTTGTGAGTTCAAACAGTGTTCACTAAGTCAGCAGTGATGTGAGGGGAAACGTGGGCGCTGCTGCTGGTGTGGGGAATGCATGTTGTCTAGCCCCAGCGTGCGCCCAGCTCTGGAAGGCCACGGAGCATGGCCGCCGCCCTCAGCAGCACCAGGCTCCACTGGACATGTGTCCCTGGGGGACAAAACAGGACCTGGCCCACCCGTGTGGCCTTCCTTTTTGGTGCCCACCTCCTGCGCGGAATTCTCCATTATGCTGCCAGGGCTGTTCCTGGAAGCTTTTCTGTCACTTCATGATCCTCTCCCCTACTCTCACTGTAGTTCCTCGTACCCACATCTGATTTAAAACAAACCCCACTAGCCCTTCCACTTCTCCATTTGCTTTTGTTCTAATGCTGTACAGATGCCAGAAATTGCCAGCATTTACCCAGATTGTTTGTTTTATTTTATTGACCTTTGTGCTTGCAAATAAAAAATATTTGCATTGAAAATTGATTGCGCAGTGGTAAATCTAGCTCTGGTCTTGGAACATTTCAGTCCATTCCGATTATATTATCCAGTTTTTCAAATAGTCCTTAGGCAATAGGGAAGGTATTTTTCCCTTTCACTTGACTGAGCTGATTCCTATGTTGTTTGTTTTTCCGCCCTTTACTGAGACCCAACACATACACATCTCCATTCAACTGTTCTTTTATGTCTGTAGCACTCCAGTCAAGGTGTAACAGTAAGATAAAGGTGTTTCTTAATGTTCAACTTGCTTTGTGCTTTTTCTGTTTCAAATCCTGCTGTTCACCCGGAGTTTTAAATGTACTTCATTTAGTGAACCTAAGAGCTACGCGGAAAGGGTCTCTCCCGGAGGGCTCCTTCCCCTGTGGCAAGGCCCCTCTCCTGGCCTCATCTCCCTGCACGGCCTTCCCGCCTCCAGCCGCTCCTCCAGATATTCCTGCCACACAGTCTCCAGAAGTCCTCACTGTGTTCATAAGACCATGTACCTGCTTTCAAGGTAAATGCCTGAGCGCTCTTCCACAAAATTCTTAATTCTCCGGCTCCAGCTGCATTTCCACATCTAACACTATGTGCCGGCCAAACAAGGGCTTCAGCATATTCTAACTACGCCCTGCATTTTCCTTGCTCCAGGATTCCGCTCGTGCCATCCCTCTCACCCAAGGTCTGCTCTCCCCATCTCCAGCACTTATCCATCTTCTCCTAGGTGCTCAAGGCCCATCTTCAGGAGCAGCTCTTCCACGATATGTCCCCTATCTGCTTCCCTTAGCTAGCCCCATCTGAGAAGTTTTGACTCGTCTGTGTTCCTTTAGTACCCCCTCTCACTCATCTTATCCTGCCTCAGTCCAGGTTGCTTGGAGAGCTCACCTGCTTCTGAAAGCAGCCGTGAGCACCAGAATGACTTGTCCATATTCCCCTCCCCCAGCCACCCACCCACTCAGTGCTTTGGTGTGCAGGGCTCAACACATACGTGAAATGACTAAATTGCATGTTATTATCTGGGCTTCCGGCTCTTAGATCATCGTGACTTCTGATCATTAGGTAGCAGGCAGAGTTGGCAAAGCAGAAAGCCCACTCTGGAGTCAAATAGCCAGCACTGTGGTTTGCTAACTCCGTAACCTAAAGCAAGCCTCATCACCACTCAGAACCTCAAGTTTCCTCCTCATACTCTTTATTTCTTTGGGGACACAGGATTAAGAGAACTTGCAGAGATAGAGTTCTTAACAGAGTAGACTTTTAGTGCACAGAGGCTAGCTACTTTAGTATCTGATTCTGTAACAGGGTGGTCCCCAGCAAAAGGGGAGGCTGCAGGTTCCCTCCCCTACCCAAGGGAGGGTGGAGCTGAACAGGGAAGAGAAACAGCTGGAGAGGAGACTGGTGAAGGGAGGAAGAAAGATGGAGAACCAGTAGAAGACCTGGAGGGGGCATATGGAACAGAGACATGCGAAGAAGCTGCACTTGCTTTTTGGTCCTGGACTAGTTGAAACAGATGTGGGTGAGAGACCCGTGGGGAGGTTAACAATGGCAGCATTGATCTTGATTTTGATTTGGCTCTTTTCCTCCCAGGCTTGTCTGTTTCTGACCCTTTTCTATGGGTCCACCCTGTTACAATTCTATTATTTGTTGTACTGGTTATCCCTTCAAAGCTGTGTAATCTATAGTCTACAGTCAACAGCATGCCTTCCCTGTTTTTCTTCAGGTCATTAATAAAGCATGTTAAATAGGATGAGGGCATGGACAGAGCCAGGTGATACACTCCTAGAGATTTCCCTCAAGGTTGGCAGCCAATCCATTAATCAACATCCTTTGGGTAGTGAACTCTGCCATCTTCCAGTGCACGTGTCAGCCTTGTTCACGAGAATATCTTTTTAAGTGTTTTGACTAAAGGCATATGGAATTTCAGATATGCAAACTCTGCAGTTATAACTCAGAAGAGGAATTGAGACTTGTTTTTCATTTTTGGTTCTTAGTAAACTCTTGGCTAGCTACTACTTGTCTTATTAAGGAACCTTTCTACAATTTTACTGGAGACCAGCACCAAATTTAGCAGTTCGTGATATCCAGAATTAATGTTTCCTCTGCCTTGATAGCCTGTGTAGTTTTTATACAGCTCTCATCTGCTACCTAGCTCCTTCATGATTTCTCAAAAACTAATGGTGCTATTCCCCCAATTCTATCTGTAAGTTCTTCCCATACCTTTTTTCCCCCATCCAGCCATTATTCATCTGAGTCTGCTTTATGCCAAGCACTGTGACTTGGCAGATACAGTGGTGAACGAGACAGGGGTTTCCCAGGCTGCACGGTTTTTGCATAAAAACTCAGGATGAAAATTTGAGTTTGAAGAGATTTGGGTATATGAGATAGAGAAGGGAGAGGACGGAATATCGATCCTAACTGTTAATAACACAAGTATGTCAACCCAAACCTAAAGGAGGAAATTGAAAGAAGAGGGAGCTGACTTGGTGGAGAGGCTTCCCAGGAGCCCTTGCTAAACGCCAAGAGTGGAGGAAACTATAATGCTGTGAAATCTTTCACAACACACACTGTGTGCTAAATGCTGCATTAGACCCTGGGATACAATCGTGAATAAGCCCTTGAGGAGGAACTGAATTGTGCTAGGCAATTGCAGTGCTGTGTGATAAGATGCTTATTAAGTTCCTGGTGGGGTGAGGACCTGAGGGAGGGGCACCTAATTCTCTTTGTGAAGGAAGTAAAGGTCAAGGCTCACTTGAGACCGGAAGATATAGTTAGCCAGACCCAGATGGACAGGGAAATAATTTAGGTGGAAGGAGCAGAGTGGGCGAAAATTGGGTGTCTAGAGAGACTTCAGGAAATGGTGAGTGGTGCCACTGGCCGATGGAGCGGTGGCTAAAGAGATTATGAAGAGCTATTAAGTCTAGCTAAGGAGTTTGGACTTCATCGTAAGGACACAGTATCATTAAAGGAATTCAACAAGGAAATCACCTAATGAGCTTTAGTCTCTGGAGCAGTGTGGGAGATGGCATGCTGGGGGCCGTGCTGAGTCACTGGGACACTGTGGTGGCTGCTTGAGCCACACCAGGCAGGAAGTGAAGGCCTGAGGTGGAGCGTTCGGCATGGGAAAAGGCAGGCAGATCACCGATTTGAGCACATGGCTAAATTTGTAGCTAAATATTGAATACAAGAACCATTATTATTAAAAGTTCTGGAATGTTAGTGTGTATAAAAGATCACAGCGGCAATTTTTTAAAATGTGGAGGTGACTTAAGAAATGTCAGTCAGCAGATCCTGATCTTAGTCAAAAGTACATCTCCTTAGCCAATGGTCCCAGTGATACTGCCGCAGATGGTCTTCAGACCCTCATGAAAAAAAAAAAATCTACCTACCTATTCAGTGTTTCAAAGCGGCAGGGTTTCTTTTTTTTCTTTTTTTTCTTTTTTTTTTTTTTTTTTTTTTTTTTTTTTTTTTTTTTTTTTTTTTTTTTTTTTTTTTTTTTTTTTTTTTTTTTTTTTTTAGTGTACTCCTAATATGTTAATTGATCCTATTATTGTCACTGAAGATAGGGGAATGGCTCGGCCTCCAGGCTTAGTTGGCTATAACAGCAGTCTCCGTGCTAACGTGTGTGTCCGGTGCTCACCAGTTGTTTGCTCTCTGAACAAGGATGCACAGCAGTGATAATCTTGTTAGGATCCTTGCTGCAGATTGCTTACAAATGAATTTTCAAAGGTATCAGCATGCCTCTTGCAAGATCAAGCAAGCATTTAGGGGGGAAAAGAAATTCATTCCGCCCATACTTGAAGCTCCACGCAGGTGTGCGTCCTTAGTGTGTAAGATATATTTTGAAACACTTAATATTATAGTATTTCTCAGGAGGAAAAGCCTGGCTCCAAATCTCAGCTTTCTCATTTATGAGCTTGGTAACCTCAAGCATGGAATTTTTCTCTTCTCTCATCTATAAAATGGGAATAAAGTGGTACCTGTCTTTTAAGCTTGCCGTGATGATTGAATAAGCATACTTGTACAGCGCATTAAACGATGTGCAAACATAAGCCATTTCTAGCCATAACAGAGTAGCCACATGTAATCTAATAAATCTATCCCTTATAGTAGAGTTCCATCCTGTAAAACACACTTCACCTTCTTATTGAAAGCACATAAAAATGCACACTTTTATGGTACATGTGTATATGCAAGAATTCTTAGAGAAACATAGTGTTTGGCAGCACATATACCAAACACGTGGACAAGTACACTGATGAAAAAGATGAGGAATATTTATTATGCACTTACAGTAGTCCTTATTGTCACTTAATTCTCATAGCAATCCCATGAGATGGGCACACTGATTTCCTTTTTGGAGTGAGGAAACTGAGGCATAGAGAGGTTAAGTGGTCCCTAGAGGTCACACTTTCATTAAATGAAACATCAGCTATTTGGGTTCGAAACTACCACTGCTAAAACCAGCTCTTCACCAAAACTGTTACATCTATATTCTAACTTAAGCGAAGCACGGTAACACTTAGTATTAAGCCAAGTAAATTAAGAAATCGACTCATTTTGAATGTGAAATGTGTCAAAATGATTCCCAAAATAGAGACTGTAGTATGCAACCTATATTTTAAGCTGCCGTCAAGCCTGCTGATCCATTTTGCAAAGGGAGTCACTCAGGAAGCTGCAATATGAGGGATCTCAGGCATGGGGCCCCTGAAAACAGTGGTTCCCAAACCTGAGTGTTCAGGTATCTGAAGGGCTTATTAAAACCTGCATTTCTGGACTCCGTTCCTGCCTCTGAGGTACTGACTCGGTAGGCCTGGAGTGGGGTCTGAGACTGCCTTTCCATCAGGTTCCCAAGTGATGTTGGTGCTGCTGGCTTGAGACCATACTTTGAGGACCGAGAAAATGATTGGTGCATTTAGGAGCAGAGATGGCTTAAAATCTACCCTCCAATCCCCTAACCTGCTCCACAGACCTATTTAACTTCACAAAGACATCTGAAGTGTCGAATCGTCATCTGTACCATGTAGATACTTAAGATGAAAATCAAAAGACAAAAATCTTTACCTTCCCTTAGTTTCAAGTCCAGGGCAATTGATTTCTAACACCTTATTTTTTAAACAATTGCTTCCCCTTCTCTGCAGGGGCCTGGTTTAAACCCAGATATCTCACTCACCTGTGACTCAGACCCGGTGTTTGGCCTGCGGTTAAATATTTAACCAAGTGCAGGGCTGCATTAAGCACCATACATCACACAGAAGACTCCACCTGCCACTCAACCCTGGAATAAGGGTTCCCTCCCTTACAGGATTGTAGGTGTAATCCTGTAACTCTGGCTCAGCTTCTTACTTTCATGGACTGGTCTCAATGCCAAGGCTAAGGGTGCGAGGTCGTAAAGTGATTGACACTAAACCCAGGAGGACATCAGGTGATTCACGATCTTTTAGGATCAATACAACTAGGACAAAGTGTCATCTTATCCAGAGTGACCCTTAAATTGGGACAGACCAAAGTACAGATCCTAGTTTAACTTGAATTCTTGATTCTCTGTAACAATGAGAGGTAAAGGTGTGCAAGGACAAGGATGTAGGGGCAAATGATCTACCAAGCGCTTCTCTTACCAAAGGCAAGATCCAGCTACTCGCCACTGGAAAGCCCAACCTCTAGAGGCAAGAGTAGATGGATTAATCAGGTTTAATCAGATTCCAGCATCACCTCCCAACTCTCAAGTGACTGGAGGGTTTTAAAGGAAAAGGGACTGTTGGGATGTGTGGTTGGCATGTTCTATGCTGATGTTATCTTGATTCATGACCATCTGGTGAATGTGCCAGTGTTATATGTCAAGAGCAAGTGTTAGTAATTCGCTACAAAAGTTTTTCATCTTGGTCCAGTCAGTTTTGCCTGGTTTTGTCTTCAGGAACAGGGCAAGGATAGAACTTACGGTTCTACTGTAAGTTGCTACTTACAGTTGCTACTTCTTGTCTATGAAATATAGTACATGAAAGTGGATTTACTTACTCTTTTGATGTTTTTCTTAGGGAGAAGCATGCCTCTGGAAATGCAAAAAAAAAAGATATTTTTTCAGAAAGTCTAGCTAGTTATATAGAGTAAGTCCAACTCATTTTCTTTCTTATCCTTAGGTAAAGAAATACATAAATTACGGTATAACTCACACCATGGAATATCATACAGCAGTCAAATGAATGCTCTACCACTATGTGGAGAATTTTAGCAACATAATTTTGAGGAAAAATTGTTCCAAAAGATTATACATAGAATCATAACTAGTTAAGAACAGACAAAACAGCAAGCAAAAAGATCTTTGTAGGAATACATATAGATGTGATAATTCTTCCTAAAATGTAAGCAAGGTAATAGTGAGCAGGGGATAGGATGAGGAAAGCAGACAGAAGTTGCTTATATATGTGTGTGTGGTGGTCTCTTAATTATATTATTATCATAAAATATTATTAAACATAAATAAATAATACATAAAACCATACCAGTAAGTAAATGTAGTGCCAGGCAGGCAACAGGGCAGGCAGGCAGGGTAGCTGGGGGGCCACGAGGCTGACAGCCCTCCAGTCCCCTGGGGAATTTGTCCTCTTTGGGCTCCTCTGTATGCGTCTGGTCCCGCTTGTCCTCTCCTAGCCGTCCTCTGCCGCAGCCATTCTCAGGTGCACCCACTTACGCATGCCCGCTGTATCAATTCTCCAGGTGCCCGCCATCAGGCATGCATGCCAAATGGCAGGAGGGCAGAAAAAGCCTGATAACTTCCATTCACCCTACAGTAAATAAAATAGAAATTGTCTTGCATGGGCCGTTGGTGAGAATCAAGAGCCAAGGATGTTAGCTAATTCGGTGCTTAGACACATATTTAATAGAGAAGGAGGAATAAAAATTCCATATTGTAGCGCCAGCAAGACACACACCGGTCTTCTATGATCCGGCAGACGGGTAAAGGAGGAGCCCTGGAGTCCTCGGTCCTTTTTCAGGCGTTTACTGTTTCTACAGCATTTGTAAGGAGGCAACCAGGGCAGGCTGGAGTTTGGGGGGACCAGGAGGCTGGCAGGCCTCCTCGCCCCCAGCAAATCTTTACTCTCTCTGGGCTCCCTGCTGCTGCGCTGCGTCCTGTGTGACGCTGCCCTTACATGCACAGCCTCCGGACCCAGGTGCGCCCACTCACGCTTGCCCACTCTGTACTCCAGGCGCCCGCGGTCAAGCACACGTGTAGGACCGCAGTGGTCTGTCATTAATGCTAATAGTGGAAGGGCAGAAAAAGCCTGATAACCTCTATTTACCCTACCCATATGCACCAGTTATCCCTCTTGTGGGGGTCACCCAAAGAATAAAAAACCACTAATTAAAAGACCTAAAGATCTATATAGATATAGATACCCCCATGTTTATTGCAGCATTATTTAAAATATCAAAGAGTTGGAAGCATTCTTAAGTACCCATCAACAGGTGATTGGATAAAGATGTGGTGTGTATACACAGTGGCCTACTATTCAACTGTTAAAAAAGATAAAATCCTGCCATTTGTCACAGCATGGGTGGACCTAGAAAATAGTATATTTAGTGAAACAAGTTAAGAGAAAGACATCAGGATGGTTTCACTCATATGTGCTATAGAGAAAACAAACATGTACTAAATAAACTTTTAGACAATAAGATCAAATTAGTGGTTACGAAGGGAGAGGGGAGGCAGGTAAATCAGGTAAAAGGGATCAATTTTATAGTGAAGGATATACTGGGCTTTTAATGTGAACTTGATGTAGTTTACACACATGTTGACTCAGAATAATGCTCACCTGAAAGTTTTACAGTGTTACTGCAAAGCAAAATTGAAATAAATATGAGAAAGGGGAAGTTGAAAAAATAGCTAGTATTTTGGGTTGCAGGGAAAATAATAAAATGCCACCTGTTAGGTCCTTCCCGGTCTCCACGCCGCACTAAGAGAACCTGAAGCCTTTGTCACTCGCTCACACCTGTCATCTCGGTTATCCCCCCTTATAAATGGCCATCGCTATGCGAAGATGTCAGGTAACCACTGCAGGCTGTCAGGGGAATCACTTCAGACAAAATTATGGCGTAGTATCAGCAGGAGAGGAGAAACATGCTGCTTTTGCTCTGACGTTCATCTCTCTGAGAAAGGCTGGAAAGTAGGAATTTTAGAAAATAAAGTAGACCTCTGTGACAAGTATGAGAAACTCGTAACTTCACCAGTCCCAAACTTTGGACCTGTGGCTTAGAAGAATCTTAAACGAGCTGCCCCCCAATTGCCTTGATTGCTTTTGCTCCCACTTCTTCCAGTGCTACTATCTCCATAGGCTGTTTCCTGCCCCGAGAGCTAGTCCACAGCTCCTGGAACTGGGGTGGTCTTGAATAGCCGGGAATAACTTCAAAAGCTAATTGGTTTAGTGAACCTCCTCCATTGAATCTTAATCCTTTCAGCAGGAAATAGTGTTTCCCTTTTTGATCTCTTTGCACACCTATGTAGGGTTCTCCTAAGGTATTCACCTCTTGCAGAGAATAACCTGTTTCAACCTGACATTTGCTGGGTATGCCGTGGGCCACACAGATAAGAACTAATGAAATATCACTCCTAGGGATGTCTCCCAGGCTGTGCTGTTTGCAATCCACTCACCTAGAGAAGATTTGAAAAGTAGCCTCCCTATTGTTGAGCAAGCTTTAGGCTGTCCTGTGAAATTGGAGTTTGGTCAATACAGCCCAAGCCTGAGGATGTACTCCTTGATTTATGATCTGAAGGGTTGAGGCAATCTTTACCACAGTCTGTCAAAACTGTTTTGTTTTTATGTGGGTTTTGATACATCCCACACAATAGCCTGACCTCACTGCTGGTCTTTGCCCCAAGTCTTTTTCTTTGATTTGGGTCTCACACGTGTTGAGACCCAAGAAACATAAAAATAATGGCAGTATTTTAAACGGTTTACTGAGTGCCAGGCACTACTTATAACATTTTTTTTTAAGTTTTTTTTTTTTAATTTATACATAGAAGTTGGGGTACAGGCCAGAGGTGTGGGGCGGCGAGAGGGTTCACCAGAGACAGAGTGGGGAGCAGAACAGGCAGATCAGAAATACACTGCTGAGGGGAGCAGCGGGCGAGGCAGGAGAGGTCTGCCGCACCATGTGGGATTCTCCCCGGCCGGGTGTCGAACTCACGTCGCCGCTGCCAACAGCTCCACGGCGCAGCGCTTAACCGCTGCACCACCGGGGAGGCCCCACTACTTATAACATTCTTCACATTTATTGACTTACACAGTCCTTAAAACACTTCTCTGAGATAGATACTTCTATCATTCTCCTTTCATAGAAAAAAGAGGATCAGAGAAGTTAAGTAACTTTCCCAAGGTCACACAGCTAGTAATTGAGGTACTAAAACATACTACCTCATTAAAAAGCCTAGAGAAGCAACATCATGGAGATAAAAAAAAATGCAAGAGAGAAAGAGAAAGACAGTAACACGTGCACCAAGATGAAAGGATGTCAGGATATTAGAGTGGCGTGTGGCCATTGCCAACAAGGCCCAGTGATGTAACTGCGGGCAGATTGGTTGTGAGTGGAGTGAAGGTGAAGGTCAGGGCTGCTGAGAAAGTCAGGGGAATCAGCCAGGTGTGAGCCCAGCTTCAGTGAAGATTGTAGATGTTGGAGCTCAAGGTGCTGCTGCCAAAGGTGGAAAAGAACCTGGGAATGGAGAGCAGGAGAGGGCTGGTGTGTCCGGAGTTGCCGCGGGCAGGCACAGGTCCAGCCCTCCGGCCAGAGTGAGGGGAAGCAGTCAAGGCCCTTGAGTCATAGTCAGTTTTTTAAAGCTGTACTAAATACAGCAGTGAGGTTAAAAACAATACTATTTTAGAGCCCCGTTGCATGTCTGTGCAGCAAGTTGTAAGTTTTGTCATCTTTTTCCAAGCAGGTGGGTGTTTTTGTTCCGTTCATAGTCTGGAATTGCTTGCACTGAGAATGGAAAGTGAGGTGATTCCAGAAAAGATCCATCTTTTCCTTCTTATTCCGGATTTAAGGCCACAAACATAAATCCTAGCCCTGTCCTGACATTTCTGTGTTGCTGGCATCAGCTCCCAGTTCTCTCTCCCTCCCCCTTCATCACCTCCTTCCTCCCCTGTTAACTCTCCCCACTCTGGCACTTCTGCTCCCAACTCACCATCAGCACCTCCAGTGCTGCCTTCTCCTGATTTAGGTTTCCCTGCTAGACTCAGAAGGCGGGCACCTCATTTTTCTAAATACCGGATAAACATTTCTCCTTAAATAGAAGCAGCAGGCTTTCTAGCTAATCTTTTTTTTTTTCTAAGAAAAAAGATTTCTTTTTATTTATTAATGCATACAAGAGCTGGCGTATAGGCCAGAGGTGTGGTGGGTAGGGGGTGAGAGGATTCACCAGACACAGAGTGGAGAGCAGAGCAGGTGGATCTGAAATATACGCTGAGGGGAGCAGCGGGAGAGACAGGAAAGGTCTGCTGCATCCTATGGGGTTAACTCCCTGGCCAGGTATCGAATTCAGGCCACAATGGCTGGCGATAGCTTGGTAGCTCCGACACTTTAACCCCTGTGCCACCAGGGAGACCCTCTAGTCTTTTTAAGGGGCAGAATTTCAGAAATTCAGTTTCTTGGGAGGACAGTTTCTTGGGAGGAGCAAGGGAGGACTTGCTCTTAATACTACCAAGCCTGCAAAATAGTTAGGGTGAGGTTCATGGCTACGGTGGAAGCAACCCTTTCCCGAAGGACAGCTGGGGAGAGGGCAGACCTCTGAGCTCACTTGCCAGGTGCTGACTGAGCACAGGAGACGCTATGGCGGCCTGTGTGGCTCCTTTGGTGCCATTCGGCAATCCAGCCATGGACACATCAGCCTAGCCAAAGGCAGCAGATTAGGACTGGTGAGATAATAAAAATAAAGAGGGTGCCGGTTCCTGAGGTGTTTCTCTCTACAGTTTGACCCACCAAATCTAAACTGGTTGGCCACTCCTCTTTAAAACAGGATTATGAAGACTTCAAACCATCGACCAACTGCTAAGCATCATACTAGCTTTACAAACCAACATTTGTGCATATGTTCAGCTGGACCCAGTCCAGTTTGGAACAACCTATGTCTTCTGTGTGTTCTCTCCAATTTTCTGAAAATGCATGTGACCCAGGAAAGTGCTTCTGGAGAAGCATGATGAAACAGGGCATTCTGTAAGCTAAACTCTTCTCTCCTGGGTACTGTGCCTGTGAATTAACTCCTTGGTGTCCCGTCTGTCTTCTACTGATTCACCTTCTGCTCCCCACTGAAGAAAGCCCTTGCAGTTTGACTGGAGAGATGCACCAGGTGCTCTTATCTTCATGCTGTGGTCCAAGGACCATGTGCTGCACACAATCATGTACCGTAATTAATAAGAATTTGGTTCCCCCAAACCTTCTGAACTGGAATTTCTGTCTGTGTTGCCCAGAAATCTGTAATATTATTCAACCTCGCAGGTAATCTTTATGCATAGTAAGGCTTAGGAATAATTGAAATGTCAATAATTATAAAATAAGTATGCATCATTGTTCCCAGGGACTTCAAGCACTTTTCCCATGCATTTAACTTATTTCATTGTCACATTGCTACCAGGTAGAGCAGGGCTGAAACATGGCAGGCATTCAATATATTTTTATTAAATTTATAGGCACACACTCAGAAACTAAGACTAAGGGAGGTTAAAAACACTTGGCCAACAGCACAAGTAGTGAGAGTTGGAGCCAAGCTTGACAGAGCCTTCCCCAGGTCAAACTTGGTGATGTGTGCATTTTGGGGATGGCGCCTCCTTCTGGTGATGTTGAGTATTGCATGGCAGTGGCTCTGGAGGAGTCCATAGGGAGTTTGTTTTAGAACCTTGGATCTTAAGACAATCCTATTGTGTGCATACAAACAAATGTCAAAAATAGAAACGAGCTTTCCACTAGAGAATGACAGAGTGAAGACACTTTTAAAAATGATTATAAAAATATATGATTTTAGAGGGATAAAGCATTCCCCATTGTGCATCTAGTTAAGGCAGAAGTTCTCTTCTAATTCTCAGTCGCTGTACCAGTAGATCCAGATAGAAGTAATAACAGCTAACTAACATGGTGTGCTTGCCGAGGCCAGGCACGTTTCTGATTTCTTTGCATGCTTCATTTAATTCCCACAATCCCTTAGCAATACTTACTATTAGTATTTTTCACCCCCATTTTAGAGATAAAGACAGAAAGAGGGTAAATTATTTGCTCAAACATTCAGTTAGCGGAACTATGATTCAAATCCAAGTGGCTAGACCCCAAAGTTCTATCATGGCTTAACTACTTTTACTCTATTAAACATTTAATTAAAAAATTAGATTTTTTGACTATGAAAATTATGTTTTTTTCACCCAACAACTGCAGGATCTACATTCTTCTAAAGCAGAATGGTTACATTATAGAATTTGAGTCTGTGTTAGTCCTTAAAGATATTACCATATGATCTGCAATTCCACTCCTAGTTATCTACCCAAAGAATACAAAACATTATATTTTATATATATATATATATAAAATACACACACACACACACACACACACATATATATATATATATATATATGTAAAACACACACACACACATACTCCTGTCTTCATTGCTGCACTATTTACAATAGCCAAGACATAAAAACAAACTAAGTGCCTAACAGCAGTGGACTAGATTAAGATGTGGTGTGTGTGTGTGTGTGTGTGTGTGTGTGTGTGTACTCATCTATATATAGACACACACCATATATATGCACATACACACAACGGAATATTATTCAACTATAAAAAATGAGATGAAATCTTGCCATTTTCAACATAGATGGAACTGGAGGGGGTTATGCTAAGCAAAATGAGTCAAAAGAAGAAAGATAAAATCCAGATGATTTCTCTCACATGTGGAATATAGAGAACAAAATAATAGACAAACTAAACCAAAACAAACTTTAGAAATCTGACTTTAGAATTGAGGCTACCGGAGAAGAAGGCTGGGGCGTGAGACCTAACGGGAGGGACCCAGTGGACAGTGGTGGAGGATTATGGTGTTTTGGTGGTAGGTGTGCTGTGGTAACATGTATCTGAAGAGATGTGAACCTATACCTTTAAATCATACAGCCTTTATATTCCCTCTGGCCCATTTCAAAGACAAATCACTATTAGTAGATCTTTTTTCTCTCTCAAGATAAATGTACTATGCATAAAGCATATACTGGTTATATATTATATAAGCATTTACTTACATAAATGCAGACATCACTATTCTGCATCTGGTTTTTCTTACACAGTAATAGGTCTCCAAGATCTTTGTGCTTCAGTCCACACAGGTTTGTGTCACTCTTTTTCATGATTGCAGGGTATTCTCCTAGGTTGCTGTACCACCTGACTTAGCTGGTCATTATTAATGGAAAATTCGGTCGTCTTGGTGGATTCCTCTATATAGGATAAATTCTTTAACAGTACAGTTTGCTTTTTTAAGCATGTTGTATCGATTCATACTCTTGATAGCTTTTTTCAGTGTCTATTTCTCCACACCTATAATAGAATCAGTGTTATTTAAAAAAAGGTTTACACCATTCCATCCTTGAACGATAATCAGAATGAAGGTATCCTTTCTGAAACAATATAGGATGGAAGTTATACAGTTTTTGAGGAAGACTTTGAAATGCAAGAAAACCTGTGTGTGTGTGTGTGTGTGTGTGTGTGTGTGTGTGTGTGTATACATATATATAATGTCAATTAACTTATCTTTCGGTCAAGTGTTCTCTTTCTGAGATGAACATCTGTAGGGGATTCAGGGAATTGTTTGCAGAAATTAAAACAAATGTCTTCTTTAGACTGTGAAGCATTTCTTGGATTACTTGGCTGGGCCCCCAAAGCTTTGCAGCTGAAAGTCAATTCTCCTGAATTTATTTAGGGTTGCTTGCTTTAATAGTGTCTTATATAATTACATGTGTCCACTGCTCCAGCTGCTCCTTAATAGCTCTGCTTGGCTTCAGTGAAAATGGCTCCTCTCTCCTCCCTGGGGACCTTTAAATAAAAGATCTGTGTATCTGTGTGTATGGATGGGGGGATGGGAGGCTGAAGTGATGGAGACTGTTTTTGTTGTTTGTTTTTTTCTTTTTTAATTTGCTGCCTGTATTTGAGGTAAGGATGAAGGTGGCCAACCTGAATTAATTTGATAGCTTTGTGGTGACAAAGGATAAAGAGGGTTTGGATGGTTCAGCATGGCTTAACGCAGCTTAGTAGACTGCAGGATTGCTCTGGTCTCAGAGGTCTGTGATATTCTGATGTAGTGAGGATTCCCAAGCAAAAATAATAAAGTCCTAAGAGACCAGGTTGCAGGCAGTGTTTTTAAAAAAATAAGTCTCATTATCAGTTTTTGCACATACTCTTTTTCCACTTTTTATTCCTTCTCAAATTCTGGCCTTACCAGCACATACACAGAATGCTTATCACCCTAACGTTATGAATAAAAGTAACTCTTCTCAAGAGAGTCCAGCAGTGCCACCAAGCAAAAATGCCACCAACCCCCTAGAGACCAGCAAGCCTAGATTCCTGACAGTTGGAAAAATGTCTTCTCTGCTAATGCTTCGTCACCAAGACCTTGGCATCACAAGTTATCTCGAAAGTCATCAAGTTCACCCTCCCTATTCAGTCCTGGAGACTTCCACCAGCTCCAGCAGCTGGTCAAGGAAATACTGATAAGAAACAAAGATGGTATTGATGAGGCTATCCTGGATCTGCATATTTTTTAATTCTTTTCATCTTCTCAAGCACGGCTCTTCAACAACCAAATATTGTTTCCCTAGTTTTGTGAAAATACTCTCTGGGATATCCAAGACTTACCAGTTGAGTGTTTATATACAGGCAGACGGGGGCAGACACTCTCTTGATCCCTAAAATGCTTTAGGCTAATGTCATCCAAAAAAATACCAAAAGAATATGATCAAAAGTCTTTAAATTGAGCATTTCCTTTGGCTTAAAAACCTAGTTTTAGGAATTAATTCCAAAGTAATACCTGAATCAAGATATAAATTTGTGTATCCAAGGATATCCATGGAACATCAAGTCTGTGTTTAAGGCCACAGCCTGGGATCAGAAGTCTGGGTTCTCATCTTGGCTCCATTTCTAAGTAGTTGTGTCAGCTTGTACATGTCACTCGGCTTCTCTGCCTCACCTGTGAAAGGGACAGACATCTGTCTCTACCTCATGGGGTCTGTACTTCATGAGAAATAGATGAGTAATATGTAAAAGATGCTTAGGATGGCTATTGGCACAGCGTTTATTGTTAATAATAGAAAAATTGTTCATAGCCTACATACTCACTGATTTAAGAAAACAAATTATAATGGTTCAAAGATATTCACATATCAAAAGAAAACCAATTGAGCTACACAATGGTGTGTTGAGTTATATATCAAAAGTTGTATACTCGACAGTTGTATACCAAAAGGTGAACTATAGGATTTTTTTGTAATTATAGACATTTTTCCTTCCTTCTGGAGCATTGCTGTTCTCTAAATTTTCTACCAAAAAATGTAGTGTAATAAAAGCTGTCTTTTAACTTATGCAGAAGTTAAATTAACATTTATAATGAGTTTATAACAGTGTTTTTTCTTATATATATAATTGTAAGTTATGCATATATACATATAATGTTAATATATATAGTGATGATAATATGTAATAATGTATGATTTTTTATATATATATACATATATATATATATCTGTGTATGTATGAGTGTCCATATATAAAAATAAAACCTTAGCACTTGCCTCAGCCCTGTGAGGCTGTCATTTCTCCATTTAACAGATTAAAAAATTGAGAAACAGAGAAGTAAAATAAATCGCCTAAAGTCCACCACCCAGTAAGCAGTGGAGGTGGTATTTGAACCGCGACTGTGACTTGGGCCTATATTTTTAGCATAGGTCCTCTCTTTGTATTATTTTAATAATCTACAAGAATTTTGAACTACAGCAAACACAACAATATGTAGTTTAACACTATTTAAAGGTAACAAAGAACACCTCTTCTGCCTTTTATCTTTGTTCCCAGCTCATAGATAAATGGGGAGGGGGATTTATAGCTGCAGCCTTCCTTTTCATTATCTTGCTTAGTAAATGGGGAGTCTATTAGATGATGTAGTAAAATTGACTTTCCGTTTCCCTTAAAAAAAAAAAAAAGCACATTGACTTTACATTACATGAAACCGAAAGAGAAATAGATCATAAGATTTTAGATCATAAACAGAAATAGCTGAGAAGTAGCATATCCATTTTTCACTATCATATTACTCAACTAACCCGGATTGTGGCTGCCAGGCACTCCGAGTCCTGTAATCGCTTTCAGATGTGCAGAAGATAAGTTAGGAAAGTACAGAAATAAAGCAACCTTCCTCTCTACGCATCCATAGGGGCAATAAATTGAGTTCCAGTAGCAATAAAGTAAAACACAGTGCATAATTACTGCAGATCAAAGACATCATGAGGTAACAATGGATTTCCTCAATTGTCTGTTTATGCATATAGCTCAATTGTAATGGCTGGGTTTTTGTGTACCTTTTAAGGAATGAAAAACTGGTGTTTCAGAGTACTATTACATAGAAAATATTACCTTAAGTCTAGAGATTGCAGCCCCACAGATCTATTTTTAAAAATTCTCCCCCTTTATCATTTTGTAATCAGCCTGATAATTTGCTGGCAGACAAGGCTAGTTGGATCAGGCAGTGGGAACTAGCATGTCACAGAGTAGCACAACCAATCATGAATCCTTGAGATGCTAAAATACTAGATTTTGCCAGTTCATTACTCAGAGGCAACTAATTAAGTGCAGGAAGCTTCTAGCAGCTCATTACATCATTAGACAAAGTCTGAAATCCAGAAGGAATAGCTACTGTGGATGCTGATAAATTGCCACCTAATCGTCCCAGAATCTGCTGGGAGTTGGGATTCACTGTTGTCCTTGATGCAAAGGGGTCATTCTTGGTCATTCTTGGTCTTTTTTCCTAAAAGCTGCAAAAGGCACTCTCTCTCTGCCTTGTCACTTGCCTTTCTCTCCCTTGAGCAAAACTATTGAAAACCATTGTATGAGGGCTGTTTGCCAATGGCCTGTGAGGCTGCTTCTGGTTCCTCTGGCTCCTCTGGGCTTTTGGGGACATGGTAGTGAACAGTTTATTCAGGAGCCTCTCCTGTGACCCCACTTCTCCCACTCCATTCCCTGAGATGCAGCATCATATTGCAGAACTAACACCAGGATTTGGTCCTAGGATTTGTAGTAGGATTTGTTACCCCAGAGCCTTGGACAAGCCAGTTTCAGTTTCCTCAAAAGAAAATAGTGAGTATATCTGCTTCAGAAAGTTGTCAAGATTAATGGGTTTAAAAACAGAAATCACTTCTACGGGGTCTGGAACCTACTATGCTCTCAAGAAGTAGTTTCTATTGTGATGGTAACTGTTATTCACTGCATTTTAGACTTGGGAGGAAGTTAAAATGTACCTCAAATAAAAAATGTGACCAGGCCCCGAGTTCTCAAGCAGATGAGTTACACAGTGTGTTGTAGCAGTTAGGAGGCCACATAAAATTGTATACCTAGATTGATTTTTCAAAAGCCTATCTAATTTTGTTTATTAAGAAAAAACCCTTTCTTCTCACTTGTCCATTCCGGCCTCCTCCACACCCCTTCTCTTCCTCAGCAAACCATGCAATATCCCCGTTATTACTTCTCAGAGCCTTGTGTATTTCTGTTGTAACTGAGTTGCATTCATTATCCTGCCACACAGCATAGTTCTAATTATATCCCCAATTCTAGTCTGTACTCTTTGTAAACTAATAAACAACCCCCTCAAACCCCCAAAACTAAAATTTCAGATTCCATTACAATTTGTAGGGTCTATCAGTCACGGTGGACTTTTTTTCATCCCGTTTGGACATATTCACATCCTGCTTTTTGTGAGGGTTCTGCTCTGTGTGGCAGCACAGCACGGTAGACAAAGTCACTCGTCCACAGAGTCCATGCCAGCCGTGACCCGGCCCTGCCCTTCCTTCTGGCTGTTCTTCACGGGTTGATTATCCCAGACCCTAGCATGCTCGCTTAAGTGTGGCTAGCTGACTACAGAAGCCCAAAGATAAGCTCTCTTGGAAAAACTTCTTTGGGACTGACTAGTATGTCTTCACGCTGCTGAGAGTTTGGGTGAGCACGTTGATGTTGATGTAGCTGAGACCCAGCCTGATGGGGGACCCTGCTTCTCTCCCTGTGCTGGTCCTGGCTGATCATGTGCTGGAAGAGAGGCGTCTTTATGAAACCAGCCTCGCTGTGCTTCTGAGCTCTGTTTCTGAAACCATGTCCTTGTGCTTGCTCCTTCTCTCGTCTGCTTTGAGGAAAACACGAGAGCCTGGAAGCTCTGGAATCTTGCCATGTGCTGAGTTGGAGTAGCAGGAAGCCAGGGGGCTGGGAGGGCGGGGACTGGCCGGTGTGTTCTCCGGTTTCTCTCCTTCACTCTTCTCTCCCCTGTTGTTTTTCAGGTAGCGAAGCTGATTTTAGCTCCTCGAGCAGCACGGGCAGCATTTCCGCTCCTGAGGTCCATATGTCTGCCCCGGGAAGCAAGCGCTCCTCTTTTGCACGCAAGTAGGCACTGTCTCCTGCTCTACAGTTTGCATGCTGACTTACCTGGCTTTCTGTTTCTCAAGAACCACCTGAATTCCTCTCTGTTTACATTTTATTGTATTCACTATTATAGTGAGTGGGTTTTGTTTGGGTCGCATGACTTGGCCTGTGTCTCATCCCATCCTTGGCTGTGTGCACCTCTCCTCCTCTTCCTCTTCCTTCCTTCACTCACCTGTGTACTCACCTGGTTAGAAAGCGCCCCCTTCATATCCTGCCTCCCTTCCTGAATCTGCTGCAGCAGCTGCAATGTCATCCTTACTCTCCTCCAGCTGAGCTGCCACTTTCCATCTCTGTGAAGGAAGCAGAGTGATTCCTGCCTACTCCCAGCCTTTCCTTGGGGAAGGAGGGAAGAAAGTGCAATGGCATGTGCGCCCCGTACCTTCAGAGGCCATAGAGCAGAATAGCCAAGAATGTGGGCTCCGGAGCCAGGCTGCCTTGGTGTCAATGTCAGTTCCGCGACCTACAGGCTGTGTGGCCCTGAGCAAGTTGCTTAAATTCTCTCTGCCTCAGTTTTGTCATTTATAAAATAAGGTTTTATTCATATCCACTTTGTGGGGTTAATTGTTAGTATTAATTTAGTTAATACAGGTAAAGTATGGGGTTAGTGCATGCAGCATACTAAGCACCCACCAATGTTCACCACTGATGCTGCTTAGATTGGTGGAGAGAAAGACTGTGGGGAAATGGGAGTTAGCATTCACGTTTGATGAGCAGGTTGTAATTCTCAGGATTTCCTGCTGCCTTTAGTGGATTTATTTATTCATTCATCCAGTGTTTGTTGAGCATCTACTATGAGATGAGTTCTAGAGATTTGGCATTAAACAAAACTCCATGAAAGTGATAGTCTTCCTACTAAGGGAAGAAACAAAATGAATGCATAAATAATACCATTACTTTGTAAAAACACGCAGTGCAGAGACACAGATGGTAATCGGTGGTGTGTTATATTTTAGATAGACTGGTTCCGGGATACTTCTGTGAGGTGAGCTCCAAGCAGGGCCTGAACAAATAGCTGGAGTGAGCCATAAAACACTTGGGGAGGACTTGACTTTAGACTTTGGGCAAGTCCTGTTTGCATTTATGAAAAGGGGTTGCGAGAAAAAAAAATAATAACCCTTCATTTTCTCAAAGCTTGCATTTCCAAGAGTCAGCAAGCAAATATTTTCCATTTCTCTTGGGGAGAGGGGTGCAGAAGGTTTGACTGATATTCATAAGGGGATCTGAGGACACATCTCCCCCCACCCTGCCCTTGCACGGTCTTACTGTTAAAAACAAAGCTGAAATCAGACCAAGCCGTGACAAAAGAATGGAGTCCGCAGTGAAAGGACATAATTGCTCTATCCCCAAACACCATCTATTTGGGAAATAAAGTACCTCTGGGATCAAGGACATGAATATAAACATTCTCTGTATAAATCAGATGGGACTTGCTCTGAGAAAAACCCATTTATCTAGCCCATTCAAGAAATTAGCACATACCCATGTACGAGGTATCAAAGAACAGAGAGGCCAAAGAAAACAGGTATGGACAGTGGAAGAAACCAATTTAAGCATTTCAAAGGAATTTGTGTTAGTGGTTAAATTCCAAGATAGTGTCAATAATACAGAGTGACTTAGAATATTCTAGTCTGGAATTTGTAACTTTTCGAAAGTGATTAAAAATGGATGAGGACACAAAATATAACGTAAAATAGCGTAATTCTGTGCAAGTCAGGTATATATACTTAATAGGTGGAAAGTTGAAATTGGAAATGTGTCCATTATCCTCACTATTTTTTAATTGGACTCTGGCACAGGGCACTTACTATCTATACATTTCTGTGATGGCCTGGCTTGGCCATTTCACATAATCTTTGTGTCCTAAGGACTGTGCTTTGATATCGACTCCTCTAGGTGGGCCAGGTATCCATACCAAACTCTATAAGGGCTCTGTCATGATTCTATTCTTTAGCTCATTCCTCCCATAATAATGAATTTTATCTGTAGAGAATTAACTCTTGGGAAAATGCTACTCCAAACATTTGGCAAAGGGTGAATATTTGGTGGGAGAAATGAGGGACAGGTGAAGTTGCTGAGAATACTTTTGACAAGTAATCTTAAAAATAAAATCATAAAGAATTACCAATGAAAGGCAACCACTGTTTATATGGAATTCTCTCTCGAAGATTCTATCACTGTAAAGTAGGAGATGCTTCTGTAGAGTTCAGACTTAGATTTAGATCCCAGTTCAGCTGTGTCTTCTTAAGTCAATTTTTGCCCCTGAACAGCAGTTAGTTCACGTAACTTCACTTAGTGTAAAAGACCAGTAATAATTGAACCATCTTTATGGCACGATGGGCATCTTCTGGTACAGGATGAAGGCCACAGAAGGGCCTCAGTAAGGCTTCACTCAGAATAATAGAATCCTGGAGTCAACATTAGGGATAATCCTTTACTTCCTCTCCTAACTTATAATATTTAATCTTCCATATTTTTCATAGTCATGTTGAGAAAATCAGTCACAGTTATATAACAGATGATTCGATGAATTAAAACTCTCACAAAAACTAGCAAACATTAATAGATGAAGTGAGGTCTCAGATGGCAAGACGGAAGGGGGAAGGACATGCAAGGGGGCATATAAGATAGCTGGTAGTGGAGATATCAATAGTCACACAACCTAGCAGACAAAACTAGAAAAAGAAAATAGGCCAATTGGTGGCAGATTTAGAAGTGAAGTGAGGAGAGGCAAATCCAAGCCAGAGCACATGTTCTTTCCTGCAAGTGATGGAGTCTCCCCACCACTGGGCTGCTGAAGTTGGTTTGTCAAAAAGCCATTAGCCCATCTGTTCCATATAAAGTGTCCCCTCTCACGAAAAGGAGACAGAGGCCATTTGGATGATTTTCAGTACGAAAACACTTTTTAATTTAAGAATTCAGACATGTTTTCCTTATATGTGATTTGTTGGGTTGAGAGTTAGTGGAAATTATATTTGATTTTAAAATAAATAATTGTGGTTTTGGAGCCAAGTATCCCCACACGCACACTTTCGTTCACATTTATACACAGTACTCATTGGGATGTGTTAGCTGGATACAGCTGCAATAAAAATAGTTGAAGAGCAGTGCTGCTGTGTGAAAGGTCTCTTGTTCTCTTTTGTTTTCCTGTAATGTCACCAAGAAATATTCCTGACAGAACTGTTATCCTAGTTAAGCAATTTCAACATTCTCAAGATGCTTCCTTACACTAGTGGGTGTCAAATATCTGGAACTAGATGTACAGGCAAATCCAGACAAGTTCATCCTGTAATGCTACCTTATAGTGGAATTGTCCTTCACAGCTGATTGCCAGGTACTCTTTGACTTGATTTTCAAGTCAACTCTGTAAGGCAGGCAGGAATGGTTATTATGTATCCCTAGAGATTAAGTGGTTTATTGGCCTAAGTTTCTGATAACACTGGTCAAGAAATTTTTACAAAAGTCATATTACTGAAATAAAATTAGTCATTTCCTATCAATTTGTATGTGCTCAACATGAATATGACAGTCAATTCTAATTTTGGCTCTAGTTTTCTTGTTATTTGCAATAAATGGATGTTTACATCATGAAATGCATGCCAGTAGTAATAGGCCTATGGTTAATACCTATAAAAAATCAAGTCATAGACTACTTCTTAGATTTCTTCGCTCGTCTCTTGTACAGCTGTTCAGGAGCATCTCTGGGGAGTGTCCAGCAGTAGTCAGCCAGCATTGTAGTGGACCATTTTCCCTGCTATCTTTGTTCCATTGATGCAATGTCTTGATGAAAACGTTTGCCATGTTCATCACTAACCATACCACAGTTTTCAGGGAAGAAATCCAGATGGGAATGAAGGAAGTGGATCTTTAGAGACATATTGCAGCCAAGTTTCTGATACTGCATCAGCATGTCTTCTACTAGTTCCTTGTAATTTTCTGCCCTAACATTCTCAAGAAAGTTTGTCGACACTAGGCGAAAAGCATTCCATGCTTATTTCGCATCACCCTGCAGCAAGTTGTTGAACCGGCCATCTCAGTGCAGACAGAATGTTTGGGTAGACTATTCTCGACTTCTTTTGCTTCATTATTCTGCTGGAAAGAGGAGGAACCAAGCAGAAGTAACAGTCTTTTATGTGGTTGCTTGGCTCTCTCCACACCATGGGGACTGCAAACACCATTGATGGTCTTTTGCCATTTAACCACTGTGAAAGCTGTGTTATACATGTAGCACAGCATATATTCAGGGCCCAAGGCTTGTCTTGGTCACCAACCGTGCATCCGAAGTAAAGATGATAAGCCTTCTTCACTTGAGAAGTGATACTTTTCTTCTGGTTGACAAATGTCACTTCCCCACAAATATAACAGAAATTGTCCACGCTATTAACGCACTTTCGAGACATAACTGTTCTGGATTGTGCCTAAATGGATAAAATAATAACTGTTCTATGGAACAGTAGCTTCAACTGTCTCACACAAAGTCTGAAATATTTTCAATGCTCAGCCTTTCCGACAGGGCTTTCTATAGTGCACTGCTGACGTCAGCTTACTTCAGCAGCCGCCTGGCAGTAGTATTGCACTGCATCATAAAATGATGAAATCAACTCTGGATGATGTGTGCATGATGGTTTCATGCAATGTGATGCAATATTTCATCATTCTAGGCTGATTTAGGATGTTGTTGCAGTCCTGCTGGATAAATTTACACAGTGAAGCATATAAAATGAATTATATGAAATATCTTCAAAACAAGAGCTAATAAAAAATTTTCAGGATTATATTCATGTTCAGCTCACCAAGACACTACAGATTAGGGCCTTTTAAGTCAGTAATGATCTCACTGTTGACCAGTCTAAGCAGCGGTGCTAGGACCCAAGCCCAGTTATTCATCGAGCACTTACCTAGGGAGTACTTCACATGTGCCAGGAGGCGTTGGTGGGAATGCAAAAGCACAGACTGTTGGTGCCCTCAAAGATGCCCTGGGCTGCGGAGAAAGACAAGCAAGTGTGCAGTTGTGCACTGTGATAAGTTGGAAGTTTGTACAGAGGACTGGAGAGCGCCCAGGACCAACACCTTCACCAGCCTAGGGAGCAAGAATCCAGAAAGGTCGCTTGGAGAAGGTTCCCATCAGCCTTGAAGTAGGAGGTAGCCAGAGACTTAGGCATAAGAACAGAAGGGAAACATTTTAATAGGGAAAATGATAAGTTTACAACTAAAGATGATGAAGAACATGGATGTCAGGAGGCCGAGTGGTTGGAATGCTGGGATACAGAGGGAAGGGGGAGGAGTGGCAGACTATGGGTTGAATAGGGTGGTCAGATTGACCTTGGGAGCTGTATTCAGGAGTCTGGCCTTTATTCTGGGTAGTCACTGAATGGCTTTGAGAGAGATGATATTCAAGCTCTGAAAGAGCACTCCAACCTCCTTGTAGGAGGCGGCAAGACAGGAGGCAGGGGAATGGGAAAAGAGTGTTGCAAGATTTCAGCACCTACATGATAAAGGCTGTGTTGTTCTTGGGGATGGAAAGGAAAGGTGGGGGAGGGAGGGGATAAGTGGTTAAAATTATAGACTTGATACATTTATGTGGGCTGTGTTTATCCTATTTTTTCCTCCTTCTTTATGGTGAACCCCCGTCTTCCTCAACCTCATTTTCTCATCCCATCACAAACCAAATCTTTTTAAGCTGAAGCAGGTGCACTGGAACAAAAACCACATCTTCAAAAGAGCCTCCAAAATAAATCTGAACCAGATCAAAATTGTACATGCCTTGTGTCCTTAGCAGCGGGTTTGATCCAAAACAAGCTTTATGATCAGAGGCTATCTGAGAAAACAGCTGAGGGAGAGGTTGCCTGTATTAGGCAAGAGAATATCCAGCAACTAGGAAGGACAGTTCATGCTAATACTTATTTTGTCCCGTCTGTCTCTATAAATTGGATTTCCTTACTGGTAGCTAGCTTTTAAAAGGAGTAAAGCATTTATATTTGGGCTTAGGGAGTCCCAAGGATTTTAATGCTTTTTGTGGGTTTCTCCCAGTCGAGGTCCCCATGGGCGGAGTAATGGAGCTACATCAAACAAGTCTGGCAACAGCCCCCCATCCCCACGAGAGAAGGACCTTCTGTCCATGCTGTGCAGGAACCAGCTGAGTCCCGTTAACATCCATCCCAGTTATGCGCCTTCCTCCCCCAGCAGTAGCAACTCTGGCTCCTACAAAGGAAGTGATTGCAGTCCAGTGATGAGGTGAGTGCTGTGCCTCCTCCAATCCGTGGCTCTTTGTCCTGGTAAGCTTTTCTTAAAAAAAGAAAAAAAGTTATACAACTCTTGATTCCCCCATCTCATTCTGCAACAAGATACTTCTGTTTCCCACACTCAGCTAATCCTTCAAGACTGCTGTGGAAAGAGTAAATCACAATTCTATTAAGCCTCAGCAGTCCAAAGAGTGAATGGAGAGGGAAGAGAAGGGGCACCTTGGAGTATGAGGGTCCTGCTCATTTCCCTCCGAACAGGAGGAGTCACATATTCATTCATTCAAATACTAGGTGTCTATTGAGCACTACATTGTGCCAGGTACAGGGTGAAGTGCTGAGAATAGAGCCGTGAACGGCAGAGAAGGTCCTCATGCTCTGCGCCCACAGGAGAAGAGCTGTTACTCCTCTAGTGACAAAAAACGCATTAACAATATTCCTTGAGTACTTGCTGCTCTGTGTGTGTGTGGAAAAAGGTGGGGAGGGGGCCAACTCAGTCTGGAGGGAGAAAGGAAGGTCTCTCTGAGGAGGAGCAATTGAAATGAGATCTGAAAGCCAAGCAAGGAATGAATTAGCCCCTGTGGGGTGGAACGGCTGGTCAGAAGGAAGGGACTGCATCCCCAAACAGGACCAGACCAGAGGACTGCGGGGCTGGGAACCAGCCATGGGTCGTCCTGGATACTGGCAGCGGGGAGCAGAGTGAGACTTGGATGGGGTCCAGGGTCAGGAAAGAAGCTGCCAACCTCCTCTGGCCTTCCTCTTGGGCAGCCCCGCTCATTAGTCGCTCTTACAGCAGGGATGCGCACCTCTGCGCCAGGCCTGAGAGGGACCCAGATTCCAGCTGGGGAAGTTTTGTAGTACACAGGGGCACTTCTCTTACAAAACACATTCTGATGTGAGTGGAGTAGGTCTTGTTCCCTTCAGAAGAAGGAAATTTCCCAACAAATCACTGCACCAGGGACTGAGTTCAGAACCATTTGCATTCAACTAACAGTCAGAATTTCTGGGCAGTGGCTCATTGTGTGGAAAGTTAGGTCATCTCGCTCCCCTGCTCCCTCCCGCCTGCCGCATGCATTGTCCTTTAATATAGCAGCGTGTTACTCTGAACAACAGGCAGCCTGGGACAATTGTGCATTATTTTGTATGAGATCATTTCTAAGCCATAGAAAATCCTCCCTCTCGACTGTCCTCACCCCCTACACGCGCGCACACACACACACCACCTAAAGGGCAGGCACGTTTTAGTCCCCCTTCTCAATATTGAGATTTAAAGCAGCGACACAGCTGCCATTCCTCCCCGAGCTGTTAACTGTGCCTTAACTTTCCTCTTTATAGAAAAAGTAACATTTCATTATTTGGATAATTTCAGGCGGTCTGGAAGGTACATGTCCTGTGGTGAAAATCATGGTGTCAAACCCCCAAATCCTGAACAGTACTTGACCCCTCTGCAGCAAAAAGAGGTTACAGTGAGGCACCTAAAGACCAAGCTGAAGGAATCCGAGCGCCGGCTTCATGAAAGGTGAATCTGCATCCCTTGCACACTGTGGTTTAGGATGATTTCTTTTTCCATAAAATGAAATAGGAAACAACCAAGCTATGAAAAGTAGAAAAGAAAAAAATTATTTCATTTCATCTTTGTTTGATTTCTTAAATCCATCTCTCAAAAGCGCCATTTCCCAGTCCTGTGTGATCTGGCTCCTTTAGGAGTTCAGGGCCCTCTGAGGATAGAGGTACCAGGGCTCTGTTGGGCGTGTGCAGCTCTGACGTGAACAGTTGGGTGTGTGTACGACAGTTTTGAAGTGGCAGGAACAACCCAGGCTTTCAGTGGAGTGGATCACAAACACGGGTCCTGGTAAGCTGTTTGTCTGTGAGTGGCGAGGACTGTGTGCATTGTGATTTCTGCCAGCTATTTCTATGCTGAAGGAAGAGGTTCATTATTCTTGGCCAAGTGTGAAGGTCAGAAAAACCCAGCTGTGCTTAAGAGATCTTATCTCAGAGAACAAACCTTTGACATCTTGGGCAGACCCGATTTCTGCTTGCTGTTTTCCCCGGGACATTTTGGGAGAGACAAGTAAATTCTGACCAGGGCAGCTGTGAATTAAGGGTGACAGTGGCATGACTCAGACCCTATCTTCTGAAAGTCTTTGGTTTATGATATTTGGGGAGTCCAGGGAGGATTTGCACACTCATAGAAGAGGGGTGCTAAGGGAAGGCAGTGAAACGAGAAAATGTTAAAGCCTGATCTTGAAAGGAGCAGCACCAAGGCCATCCCTCAGGATCCTCACTACCTGGTCTTCATATTCACTGAGAATATGAGGACATACATTTACATTGACTATGAAAAAATTACATGCAAGGAAAAAGTTTTTTTGAAAAAGATCTTGAAAATAGGATCTTGCGAAGGATCAAAAAGATAGCATTAGATGCATTCTATATCATCTTAGCTAAGAGGAGGTAAAGTAATCTACTTTTCACAAAGTCCTTGGAACATGTAGCATTATATTATTTTAAAACTATTTTTAATGATCATTGGATTATGATCAGAATAATTTTGCAAGGCTAAAGTTTATCAATCTGCCTTTTGTCTTAGATAAGCAATTAAGAATATAAAGGACTTTGCTCCCATAAACTCTAAGTATATGGAAGGATAGGCCATGGGGATAAAAGCAGGCTAAGAAATGCCAGTGTGTCCTAAAAATAAAATTTCAAATATTTAACATTGAAAAAGGATAATGCTTGTACAGTACTTAGTTCAGTGCCTGGCATATAGTGATCACTCAAAAAAATACAATGGTAATAATTTTTATTCTGATCCTAGTTACTGTGATTTTTCCAGCTATTTTAAAAATTGAGGAGGGAAATTTGTGCCTGTAACTGCCAAAGAAGAAAATTCAAAACTTCCTAACCTGTCTGTTTCAAGTGGCAAAGCATAGGCTTCTCGCTGTGTCGGAAATGATTACTGCTGGCTCCAGAGTTGACATTTTCTTTCACCATCTTTATCTTCTCACTCTAGGGAATCTGAAATTGTGGCGCTGAAGTCCCAACTGGCCCGGATGAGAGAAGACTGGATTGAAGAAGAGTGTCACCGGGTAGAGGCCCAGTTGGCCCTCAAGGAAGCCAGGAAAGAGATCAAACAGCTCAAACAGGTCATTGAAACTATGAGGAGCAGCTTGGCTGATAAAGATAAAGGCATTCAGAAATATTTTGTGGACATAAACATTCAAAACAAGAAGTTGGAGTCTCTCCTGCAGAGCATGGAGATGGCGCACAGTGGCTCTCTGAGGGATGAACTGTGTCTAGACTTTCCATGTGATTCCCCAGAGAAAAGCTTAAGCCTCAACACCCGCTTTGGCAAGATGGCAGATGGGCTGTCCCTGGAAGAGCAGATCACAGAGGAAGGGGCTGACAGTGAGCTGCTGGTGGGAGACAGCCTGGCCGACGGCACAGATTTGTTCGATGAGATGGTGACAGCCACCACCACAGAAGCTGGCTGCGCAGAGCTTCTTCATTGTGCCCCTGGGGCACCGGTCCTGGAGGGCCTCTCCAGGGCGGGGGCGCAGGAGGAGAGCAGCGTGGCGGTGGAGCAGGCGGTGCAGACCGACGTGCTGCCCTACAGCCCTGCCATCTCGGAGTTCATTCAGCAAGTGCTCAAGTTCCAGGACCCTTGTCCCTCGAGCTCAGCATCCCCTGAAGAATCTGTGGCTGACTCCACAGAAAGCTTCCCTGACTCCATCTCTGCATTAGTGGTTGATTTAACTCCAAGAAACCCAAACTCAGCCATCCTTTTGTCTCCTGTGGAGACGCCGTGCGCCGAGGCGCATACAGAAGCTCATGAAAATCGCCTCATGAGAGAGCTGGATTTCGCAGGCCCCACAGAAGAGAGATTGGACGGCCTCATCCCACGGCCGCAGGGGGCCCTCGGGAGGCAGTACTGGAGCAGCAGTTTCCTGGTGGATCTCCTAGCCGTGGCGGCCCCCATGGTCCCCACCGTTCTGTGGGCATTTAGTACTCAGAGAGGGGGAACAGACCCCGTCTACAACATCGGAGCCCTGCTGCGGGGCTGCTGTGTGGTGGCCCTGTATTCGCTCCGCCGCACCGCCTTCAACGTCAAAACCTAAATAGAAGTTGTTGGTTCCTTGTGCCAATCTGTCCCATGTGGCGTCGTGCCAGGTGGAGAAAGAGCAGGTCAACCAATGGTGGCCCTCTTCTGTCGTTTTGCTCCTCGGTGTTTGATTTGCACTACATTTAGATGAAGCCTGTTCCCTGTTTAAAGCCGGAGGTATCTTCGAAGGCATGGAGCCCTGGTTCCAGTAAACGTCCCACCAGTGTGGTGTAGAAAGCATGCTCATGACCCCGCCGTGTCGTCCGAGGTGCCCGCTCTTATCCTAGTGGTTCAGGAAGAGAAAATGCAAACTTTGCACTTTCAAGACAGCTTCAGTAAGGCTGGCATGTTATCTCCTTGCTTTGCTTCGTGCCGTTTAAATTGTGTAATTGTTCCAGCATTCCGATGGTCTTGTGCATAGCAGGGACTGTAACCAAAAATAAAAATGTATTTGTGTAATTGATTCAAAGAAGTCTTGAATAGCTCTTTAGTGTCTTACTTGAGGTTGATGAGGTTGGAGTGTTTGAGTTTTTTGCTAAATGTAGCTCCAAAGTCTTAAATGGCTTGTTTGTTCTTAAACCTGTTAACTGATGAAACTGTATGTAAGTTTACAATGTATTAACTTATTTTTTGCTTATTATATATAGTGTTTTATTGGAAATTGTTTGTAACTACACACTACAGCATGATGAAAGTAAAAATTAGTGTTTCCACTGAAATAAATGTTTTATCCTCCTGTAAAATAAATCTCTGTGGTTTTATTTATATCAATGATTAAAAAAAGGCTGAGTGGATAGCAGCTGCTTCCATCTTTACCAATAGGAGTCAGTAAAAATGGAATTAAGAAAGAGGGAAAATATTTATTAAAGAAAATTCTTTTAAAAAGCATATTTTCTGAATAAAAGCAGCTTTAACTGCTTGCTCTGGAATTACCCATAAGCTATTTTATCTGTATTTTATTCAGTAAGGATATATTTTCAGAAAAGTTGGGTTGATATTTGATAAGCATTCCAGGGGTACTGAAAGGAAAACATGCTAATGTCATATGCCTTCCTCTTCTTGGAATATTAGGGTGGAGGTGAGTGGCTGGAAAAGGATGAGATAATATTTGGTTATATTCATCTATTCTTCACATCAGCCTTGTGAGGTGATTATTATCCTACAGATAAGGGAGCTGAGAATCTAATAGGTAAATTACTCAGAATCTAATAGTTTATCTTAGGACTTTCAGAGTGTGCAAAGCAAATACCCTTTCCACTTTACCACACAAAAGGAAGAGACTGGAGACTATCCTAAGATCTCATCTTGAAACTCTTCTTCCAAAGCACCTTTAAACATAACTATATTTTTACTTACACGTCTTGGTAATTGTTCATCTCAACCAAAAAAAATGTTAGCTTTCTGCAGCCAGTTCTATTTTGTTCACTGGTGTGTGTCAAGAACTTGTAAGATTATGTGACATAAAGCAGCTATTGAATAAGCTCTAACAAAAATGTCTGTTTAATCAGTTTATCCAACAAATACTTAATGCATGTCCACATACTGGGCAAGGCACTTTACTTGGCTGAAAATCATCCACTGACAGACAAGGTTTCTGCCTTCAGGTAGCTTACCTTCTACCTGAGAAAGACAGAATATGCTAACAAATGAGTATTTTAGTTAGTGATAAGTGCTTCAGAAGAATTAAGGTTTATGACCAAGAGTGACAAGGGTGAAAATGAAGAACACATCTGTGTTGATTGACTGATTGATAGATAGATAGATTAGTTAGTCTTCATTCTCTTCAGAAAGCCACATAATACAGTTTCAAAAATAATCAAATACCTTCACACATTTGTCAGTTTAAGGTATGTTTAAAAAATGTGAACATATCAATTGACAAAGGAAGTAGGGAAGCAGACACTCCATTTAAATCTGGTGGATGTATAAATTAAAACAACTATGAAGAAGTAACTAAAGATAACCAAATAATGTATACATTTACCATACACACACACACACACACACACACACACACACACACACACACATACTTACATACATATATACATATTCCATGAAAACCGGATAACTCTTCTAAGGAAATTCTAGCACAAGTGAGGAAGGGATTATATACAATCATTCTCTGAGCCATTATCTGTAATGTGTGGGACATAGAGGGGTGGAAAATGTAGGGGAAGATGGGAAAAATTATTATGCTATATACGTATACTCTACATGGGTTACTCTACACTCAAATGGATTTGATCTTATGGATATCAAAAGGTGTTGACTAAAAAAAGCAAGTTACAGATGATTGCATATGTGTAAGTTGCAAACATGCTTTTTATAAATGTAAGTCATTTATGTGTAAATGGTAAAGCTACAAACAAAGGCAAGCTACACATCAAATTGTGTTTGTGATGGAAAGAAATGGAACATGGTAGTTCAACATGGTGATTTTAATTTCTGCAAAAATACACTGAAAATAAATGTCAAACTTAAAAACTATATTAGTGTTAATGGATGAAAACTGCTAATTGTGTGAAGATAAAATACTGCAAAAAGAACAAATGCAAAGATTCCAAGGCTGAAAAGCTCAACATGTTATAGATGCATCAGGGAAGCCAGTGTGACTGGAGCAGGTTGGGAGGTGGAGGGCAGAAGTAGACAAGAATCTAGCTAGTAAGGGGCCATGTGAACCATGGTGGGGCTGATTTGAATTTCTTCCCAATGCAATGAGAAGTATTAACAGACTCTAAGCAAGACAAGGAGGTAATACAGTTTTCTTGCTTGCTTTTTCCCTTTTTTTTTTTTTTTTTTTTAAGACTCTGGCTATCGTGCAGAATGCACAGTCAGCAGACAGGAGTGGAAGTAGGAAGAAAATTTAAGGATCTATTGTAACAGTCCAGATAAGTGATTATGACAGTTTGGAGGTGGAAATGGAAATAGAGGTTAAGTTGAATAAAGATCTAGCTTCAAGATAGAATTTTTATAAAAGATTTATTTATTTATGCAAACAAGCTGGGGTATAGGCCAGAGGTGTGGTGGGTAAGAGGATTCACCAGAAATAGGGTAGGGAGCAGAACAGGCAGATTGACTGAAAAACACTGCTGAAGGGAGCAGTGGGGGAGACAGGAGAGGTCTGCTACGCCATGTAGGTTAGCTCCCTGGCTGGGGATTGAATTCATGCTGCAGTGGCTCTGGACAGTTTCATAGTGCTTGCGACTCAACCCGTTGTGCCACCAGGGAGGCCCCAAGATAGAATTGATGTGATTTGCCAATAGATTGGATGTGGAGAAGGGATGAGGTACAGTTCAAGGAGAAGAGAATTAAGGATGATACAGGTATTTGAGCAGCTGGATCAACGATGGTGTCATTTACTTAAAATAAAACGAAAGACTTGGTAAAAAAACAATTTAGAGAAAATAAATTTTAGGTGGCTATTAAATATCAATGTAGAAATGTAAAGTGAGTAATTGCATACATGAATGTGAAAATCATGGGGTATCAGAACTAGAGTTACAAAATTGGGGTTCTTCAGCACTTACATGGTTATTAAAGCATGAGGTAGATAAGATCACCCAGGAACAATGTAAAGAGACAATGACTGAGTCCCAGGCACTTTCACATTTAGAGTTCAAGGATTAAGAACCAACAATACAGCTTGAGAAGAGGTAGCCTGAAGGAAGAAAAATAGGTGACTATTGCATGAAATCAAGAGAGGAACATGATTCAAAAGTGGACATTCATATGTCCTACAACATACAAAAAATTATTCAACATCAGTTATTATAAGGGAAATGCAGATTAAAACCACAATGAGGTACTACCTCACCACTGTGAGACAGGTCCATTTATGAAAGAATGGAATCAACAAGTGTTGGCGAGGTTGCAGTGAAAAAGAAACTCATCCACTGTTGATGGGACTGCAAGTTGGTATAGCTGGAAAACTGTTCAGGATTTCCAGACAAAATAAAATAAATTGGAAATTCCATACAATCGAGCAATGCCTCAATTAGGTATTTATCTAAATAAAATGAAAACTCTAATAAAAAAGATTTATCTATGCCTATGTACATAGCAGCACTGTTCACAATTGCCAAGTCCTGGAACTAACACAATTCCAAGTCTTGGAAGTGAGAAACAGACAACTGGATAAAGAAATTGTGGAATATATACTCAATGGAATACTACATGGCTATAAAAAAATAGATGAAATAGTGGTATTTGGGACAAAAATAGATGAACCTCAAGGTGATTATGTTAAGTGAAATAAGTCAAAAAGTGAAAGATATCAGATGGTTTTAATCTGTGGAATATAAATAACCAAAAAATATACACACAGGAAAATTACAGCAGGAATAAATCTTGAACTCAGTGAAAAAATATAATGGTTACCAGAGGGACTAGAGAGGAGGGAGAGGGAGATGGGGGAGGGAGGCAGATGGGGTATGAGTATGGGTGGTTTGGTGGAGGGTGAATGGAACATGTGAACATATGGGGAAAAACATTAAATGTCAAAAAAATAAAAACTGAAATAAAAAAGTGATTACTCAACTATGTCGAAATCCTACCAAGAGGCTGAATAACATGAGAACAGATACATGGTCTGTTGGCTATGACAACAATGTCCTGGCAATCATCGAGAGGGTTCTCTTTGGACAAGTGTGGATTGAAGCCAGACTGCAATGGGCTGGAGAGTGAATGGAAGCAAGAAAGCAGAAATCTTTTTTTTTTTTTAAGTTTTACTATGAAGGGGAATGGGGAGTGGGTGGTGTACTTGGGGATATGAAGTTTGTTTTCTTTTTCAATATTGAAAGGAGAGAGCACATCTGTATGCTTTCATGATTTAATAATGAAGAAAAAGAAATTGATGACCCAAGGAAAAGGTAATTGAAGGAGGGAAGCCCTTGAGAAGATGAGAATGGATAGAAGGGTAACTCAACATGTGTGTATGTGGAGAGAGGTGGTTTGCCCCAATAGACCATCTCTTCCATTGGAAAACACACATGTATCTCTCTCTCTCTCTCTCTCTCTCTCTCTCTCTCTCTCTCACACACACACACACACACACACACACACACACACACACACACACACACACACACGGGTCCTCCCACAAGTCAGCAGTACTCAGACTTGGCTGAAATGGAAAGGAAACTATTTCCGGAGGTGAATAATCGGAAGTGTCCCAAAGTGGTGAGCTATGTTAACTCAGATCCCTTCCTGTAGTCCAATCCAGACCAACACCTAGATGCTGTTATCTTTCTTACAGTTTCTCCTTGTGTTTATTTTTAGTCACTGCTAAATTAAAGCATTTTTACTTCAGGAAAAATTATAAGCCTGTTGTTGCTACGGAAACGAACATAACCACACAGTCTCAGCACTGCTCTTCATCAGTTCAAGATGGATGGAAATGGGCTCTGGTGAAGAATTCTCCATGAACCACAAATATTTATGTTGATTATCAAGTTGAAGGCAGCTGATCATGAATAGCAAAGTTGCTTTGTTTTTAAAATTACCCATATCCTTTTCCTAAACCAAAAGATTCAAAGACTAACTTATTTGAAATACTGAACACTGCATCTGTCCACACTGAAACAGTTTCTCAAAAGTGGAACAGGAGATCCTAGAGCAGTTATTTTGTTTTTCTTTTCCTTTGCTCCTCCCCATGTTTCCTTCTCAACCTTACCCCTCCGTCTCCCGGGTTTCAATATACATAGTGGAAAATTACTGCTTTTCTTCAGAACGAAGTCTCTCACAAATGAGTCCCTTGGAGTAAATAAAAGATGGAACATAGCTTGCCTTGCGGAAGCCCAAGGCGTTGGCTAGTTTTGTGGACAAGATGATCTGGTTCCATAGAAAAAAAAGTCAAAAGTTGCTTTCAGTAATTTGGGTGCTGTGATGTACAAAAGGCAGGAAGATGGAAAAAGAACAATTCTACTGTGTTGAACAAATTGCTATTCCTTCAAAGCGAATGTAAAACATTTCCTACAGTTATGTGTGCAAACATTCCAATTTATAAGAAAAGATATTTCCCAAAGGGACATGCTGACCTTTCCATGCCGAGCTGTTCAGAAAGGGGGAGAAATTCAGTGCACTCAGATGCCAAATGGTCATGACATTTGTGGCAGGAGGAAAGGGAAGTCTGTGATTTGCATTTATCATAGTCCCTGCCCAAGCAGTGGTTGGATCTGATGTTTTCTTTTCTTTTTTTATTTAAAAAAGGTTGTGGGGTAGTTTCTGACTTCTATTTTGGCTCAGTGAGTACTTAAAAAATTCACTTAATCCCAATCTCACCCTGAAAGATGTGCAAGATGAAGCAGTGGTCTAGGAATTTTAAAGTAACAGCTCCTAGCAATCAAATCTGAAAGACTGTCAACAAATTTCCTGGACAAAAACAATTAGAAAGTTCAAAGAGTAGAAAACAGGTTTATATCAGGTAATTATTTTTAAATCTACCAGAAGACATGCGTTGCTGTGACTACTGATTCTCCCCAAATTGCAATCAATGATTGTGATAACTAGTAATCATACTAATAATTCCAAATAATTTAAAATTCACAGAAGTTTAAGTGCCACTCATAAGAGTTTGTACTAAAACACCAGAATATTTCAGTAGCATTTAAGTTTTGTAAAAGATATAACTTTTAAAAGATGTTGTCAACAGGTTCTTGGAAATTGCAACTTTAAGCAAAATTTATATAAAATGAGATCAATTGTATCATTCGCTGAGAGAAACAAAAGTCCCTGGGGCCTATTTCTGGTGACAAAAGCATTACTAAACTTCTATTTTTCTCAAATTTTATTGATTTGTTAGTTGTTTACACAACTACATAATTGGGGGGTACAATTTCACACCTCCTCCAAAACTCGAGTACCAATGTCCTGTTCTTTTCTTTCCTTTCCTATCTCTTCCTTCTTCCCCTGAGCCTCCCCACCCCGCCCCCTATTCCCTCTGGTGACTACTCTGTTTTTCAGAGTTTTAGACTGATTTTGCTGTGTGCTAGCAATTTATTTTCTGTGGTTATTTATATCCCAAAAATGAGTGAAACCATCCAGTAACTGTCATTTACTTTCTGATTTATTTCACTTAGCATAATCACTTCAAGATCTATCCATTCTATCCCAAAAGGTACTAGGTCATCTTTTTAAATAGCTGAATAGTATTCCAATGAGTAAATATTCTAGTTTCCTTATTCAGTTGTCTGTTGTTGGGCATTTAGGTTGGTTCCATGACTCGGCTATTGTGGATAACTCTGCTATAAACACAGTAGCGCATCAATCTTTATGTGTAAGTATTTTCAGATTCTTTGCATCAGCACCTACCAGTAGCATTGCAGGATCATACGGTATTTCCATTTCTTTTTTTTTAAGTAGTCTCCATATCATTTTCCATAGAGGCTACCTCAAATTACATTCCCACAGTGGATGAATGTTCCTTTTTCAACACATTCTCACCAATATCTGTTGTTTCCAGTCTTTTTGATATAAGGCATTCTCATAGGGTGAGGTGACATCTCTTTGAGGTTTTGATTTGCATTTTCCTTGTAATAAGTGAGGTTCAGCATTTTTTCATGTGCCATTGAATGTCCTCTTTGGAAAAGTGTCTATTTAAGTCTTTTGTCCAGGTTTTGTAATTTTTTTGAGTTGTTTGCATGTTTTATATATTTTAGAAATTAATTAACCTCTTGTCAGACATATGATGTTCAAATATCTCCTCCCAGACTGCAGGTTGGGGTTTTGTGTGTGTGTGAGTGTGTGAATGTGTGTGTGTGTGTGTGTGTGTGTGTGTGTGTGTGTGTGTGTGTGTGTGTGGTGGTCTTTCAAGGCACAAAACATTTTAGTTTAATGCCGTCCCCTTTGTTTTTGTTCTCTTTGCTGTCGAGTTGTATTCCCAAATACATCTATACAGTTGATATCCAGTGTGTATCACCTTCTGTTTTCTTTCAAGTATTTTATGATTTCAGGTATTGTATTCAATCTTTAATACATTTTGAATTAACTATGAAGTTAAGATCCAGTTTCATTTTTTACACGTGACCATCCAACTTTCCCAGTACCACTTGTTAAAGAGCTCTCGTTTTTCCATCATGCAGTCATGACTCATTTGTCAAAGATTAATTGTCCATATCTGTGTGGGCTTGTTTCTGGGCTCTTCATTCTATTTCACTATTCTGCGTTTCTGGTTTTCTTCCAGTATCACCCAGTTTTGATTACTATTGCTGTGGAGTACAGCCGAAGTCAGGGCGTATGTGACTTACACTTTTCTCTCAGAATTGCTTTGATTATTCAGGGCCTTTTGGGATTCCATACAAATTTTATAGTTGTTCTATTTTCTTAAAAAATTTTTCTATTCTCTTAAAAAATGTCATTGGGATTTTGATAGTTATTGCATTGAGTCTGTAAATTGCTTTAGGTAATATGATGATTTTAACATTGTTCATTCTTCCAAACTATGACATAGGAATCTTTCCATTTCTCTACATCACCAAACTTTTAATTAAAGGCCCAAGACAGTTCTGCTATTAGTGATCATTTAATTTCCAACTCACTCATTCCAATTCAGGATCCTTGATGTCCGTGGCCTAGCCCAGAAGCTCAGGGTGCAAGGAGGAAACCCACCTTGGTCGGGATGTCTCCTGCTACAGGGCACACACAAACACACACACACTCACTCAGACTGGACAATTAAGACACATCAATGAACTTCACATGAACTTCTTTGGGATGTGGGAGGAATTTAGAGTACCTGGAGAAAACCTACCCAGACATGGGTAGAATGTGCCAACTTCGCACAGATAGCAGCTGAGGATCCATTGGCTTTTTTCGCATCAGCATTACAGGTGTTAAATGAGACATTAGTCAAGGCTCTATGGAACATAAAACACACAAATGTAAAGGTTTAGGAGCACCAGGGCCAGAGCGCTGCAATTTGCCTCCCTTACATCCCCTCAGTGGTCCCAGCATCACCTCTGTGAACAGCTTTAAAACCATTTCAGTCTATACCAGGTTCTTTGCAAGCTACCACTTCATGTAAAATCTCCTGTGTGGTAATTTCCAGTTCACTGGACTAGTGCTCTGGTTTATGCTAAAAAGCCCAATCAATCTTCCACTATCCTAAATGAATGCTTAAAGGGGTTGTTTCTGAATATTACTCACAAAACTGTTTTCCAGTTGTTGGTTTAACTGTGAAGTGGATCTCTCACTCCTTATACCAAAACCATGTAATCATCTGGGACTGCAGGGATGTCAATGATGATGTAAAACCCAGTCCTGGGCCTGTCCTTGTGAATGTAATTAAAGGCAGGACTCACCTCCTGCTCCACCAAGCTGCACATCTTATTTGATTCTCCTTCAGGGATTGTCATTCTCCTTCCCTGGAAGTGTCATTTTTGATCAAAGATGATTTTGAAAAACTTTAAAAAATTAAATTTTTGCTCCCATAGAGCTGTCATGGACTGGAATATGAAAATTATTAACAATTGCAATATTTCTCTAATATGATGATGCAGCAAGGCCCTCCCTCCCCTTCCTTCCTATCAAAATAGCTCAGTGTTTGAAATGGTTTGCCAGTCTCTTTCTACAGTAAACAATAGGTGCTGGCATTTTAAACTGACCTTTAATTCTTCTGAACTAGCACATTGTATTTGGCTTGTTGGCTGTACAGAGAAAAGTGAAAAACAAAAGCAATCTCAGTAATTTTCACATCTCCCCTAAAAGCAGTACATGGAAAAAAGCTTTAAAAAAGATTATCCAGCTACTATCTTACTCTATAAGTGTTCTATCTAATCAAGACAGGCAATTTTGAGGTTCAGATGTACTACAGAATTTCAAAAAGGAAAAAAAAAAAAACCACTTGGGTACTTTGAGCTTAAGTGAGGCCAGTTAAATATATCTATATTCTTACATATATCTTCACTATCACTAAAATAGGAGTCAGAAACTTTTAAAAATTTATTTCAGATGCTCACATATCTAAAGACTATGCCATTTCTCTCCATAAAAAGACACAAAGTATTCATTTTATCCAGGATTAATCAACAGGCTTGAAAACTGCAAAACTGTACAAATTAAGGATTCAAATTGAGATCTGAATATTTTAACGAATGAAATTTATGGGCAGAAGTTAGTATCTTTCAATGAGCCAAAATTCACCTAAGTAACCATGGAAACTTCTCTCAACATACCACCTACTCAAGAGTATGTCCTTTGAATTTTGTATGCATGGATATGATTTTTTTCTGTGCCATCCTCTCTTACAATCAGATTCTCAAGACACATTTTAAGATAACTAGATAAGATCAGGGAGATTCTGTTGCAGGAATGTCCCTGTGTATAGTGCTGATCTACACCTGCATGAAACCTGTGACCTTGGCCTCATTCAAGGGAGCTAATTGGCCTATTTTTGCAAATATGTGAATATAAACCATATTTCATTTTGCCTTGGTAGTAATCTGACCCCAGTAAACTGAGAATACATAATTATATGACATTGACATTCAACTAGTTTTTAATTGAAATAAGACACAAGCTCTCCACAGGGAAGGTGCTTCCAATATTAGGGCAGAGTAAGATGTGGGAAAAGTGGGTACAGGCTCATAATGAAGTGTACAGGGTCTCATAACAACTACCATTTGCTGATTGCTTATATAAATCCCAAACACCATACTGAACACTTACAGTCTCAGTTCATCTTTAAAACTCTCACCTTCATTTAAAAGATTTGCATGCTTACGCAATTTAATACTGCACCATTTCTGCAGCAGCCCTGAGAATTCTTGAGCTCTTGTAACAGATATGAGATCAACATATATAGGCAAACTACATGCATAAATAGCTACTGACATTCCCTGGAAAAGAAGGCTGACCTTATTTTGGTTGACCACAGACTTTCAAAGTTTCTCTGCAAAAACTTCTACTACGGATTAGTAGTGTAAGTGGCAGGAGTGCAAGAGTAGAAATCTTTTGTGAAGTGTGGGGAAAGTCAAGGGGCTCCAAGAATATTGTCTCTTTCTAGCCCTAGAAGATTGAGGCTTCTGATGAAAAAGTATCTTAATCTTCTCAAAATTTATGCTGGTTACTGAGCTACACAAAGGTTATGACTAAAGGGCGCCGAAGATAAAAGGTAGGAAGCAAAATTAAAAAGTGAAATATAAAACTGTTGTTGCTGTTACCTTGGAACCATCTTCATTATACCAAAGAAAAGTAAATCACACAAAGAAAAATAGCTCTTTGATGTTAAACAACTCAAATTAAAAGAAACTATGCAAATGGCAGAAACAAATTTATGAAGTTATTAGCTATTAAAAGAAGCTCTTCATGGACCCACCATCTTCAGTCCTCCAATTCATCTGAGAGGGGAGAAGCTCCTTTCCTGAAACAATCTGTAGACCCCAGCACACCGTCACCCCATCAATTTAACTTCGACTAGAAGCACTCGTCAAGTAACTGTTATTTGCTTACACACCTTAATGATGATTTCCTTTGGATAAGAGGCTAAAGTGTGAAATCACTGTGGTAGAATATACTAAAGCTGATCTATGCAGGACTAGACAAAGTACATGTTAGCTGTAGCTGGCCCAGATCATTTCTTTAGTAAATACATCACTGACCAAATTTAGGCTTTTGGAGCACTGGCCCTGGTTAGAGTCACAATACAGTAGTAGCTGGTAGGGTGGTGTTGAAAGCTCAACCAAGATGCCAACTTCCAGAGCTACCACCTCCTTCCCAACTACCAATTCATTCAGGAATAGTCACTGGCCTGGCCAGATACACGTACATGTCAAACCTGAGAAATGAGTAATTGGCAATTCGAAAATGTCGACTCAATTAAATATGAAAAAGTAAGGAGTCAACTAGAGGTTATCCCTAGTTAAAACGTACTAAGAGAAATGGCTGGAAACCACAAAATGTATAAAAAACAAAAACAAATCAAGTTCCACATGTCTCTGTTTTCTCAGTACATGAAATACACAATTCATATAATGAATAGGACTTCACTAATTTTTTCTCTACCTAACCATATTTCTTTTTTCACTCCTTCTCAGCTTATAAAGCTGATAAATGCTTCATTAAAATTAAGAGAATTAAAACAGAAACCAGAGATTGAGGAGATAAATGAGCTGAGCCAGTTTGCTACCTTCAAGTGCTTAGCATATGTATTTAACTACATGACTTCTTTTGGGACAATATACCCAATTTAATACAGGAATTTAGTTTATATACCAACAAAGGTTTAAAAAATTTCGGAACTGTTATCTATTTTTTCTAAAAGAAAATATCTTTCTTCCTATTAATCATACAAACTATAATTTCTAACCAGTCTTTATTTCTAAATAAGCAAAAAACAAACAAAACCCAAAATCTCACACATGAAAATCATGACCAAAGTGATTCAATTCTTGTCAGCTATAGGGGGAAAGCAATACAATCTTGTTGTACTAAAAGGGAGGTTATCTTTATGAACCCCAAATTTAGAGAAATCATGTAGCATTTCTATAATAACTAAAGATAAGTACATTAATTATTAAAAATGAGTCTACTTCCATTTATTGGGAGTTTAGTGGCAGAAACTCTCTAAACACGGTAACTAAAAAGGTGGCCTGTGACTATATGAACAAGAAGCTTTTCACCAGTTAAATTTCAACTTAATTCACAATCACAGTCTGGAAGCTTAGGCTAAGGAGCAGAGAGAAAGAGAGCTCTTATTGTATAGTTATGATGTTACTAAGAAGTATCACTTTAATTCACATATAATAGCAATACTTGGTCTGCAGAGCACAGCATTTAAAAAACCCACAAGAAGTTAATTTTGGGCAACAACTTTTAAGAAAGTAAAAATCTTTAAAAATTCTAAAGACATTCAAAATCAGGCTAGATGTCTTAATGGTGGAGAAAAAAATTAATGGGATTTTAGGCTTTCAAATCTACACTTTTACCTATGAACACAGTGTATATCTATTTCCTTAGAACTATTTTGGAGCTAGTCAACACCCAACAATAAAAATATTCCAATCGTGGATTATAATTTAATGAATCAGTATAACCTAAGCCAAAACACAGGTACCCGGAATTATTTATATCAGGCATACGTAACTGATACAGAATGATCTGTCAGTTTTTAAATATTAGATCTGAAGTCTTTCTGCATTTGTAAATTAATGGCATGGGAGAAAAGAGATCTAAGGTACTTAATGATACCATAACATTTTAAAATCTACAGCTAAAGGGAAAAACTACTTATACTAGTTTCTAAAACTCACAATTTATAATGTAAAGCAAACTTGTCATCTTAACTGATTTTCAATGTCTATACATGCAATATAAATTACAAATATATATAACTTTATACCATCATCTACAAGAAAACAATGATGTATAAAATCTTTATGATAAAGTTACTGCATTTAATGCCATTTTCTGGAAAACCGAAATCATCAAATTAATGAGTAATGTATCAAACAAACAATACTAGCTCAAACTGGAGGAAATGTATACCAACATTGGCTTCTGACAACAAAAGTAAAGAAATCAAAGCCCTGTGAGTCTGTTTGATTTAGGTCAGGTAATCATGGAAACAAACAAATATTTAAAATTATTTATTTTATCATTATGCACATTGAAGGAAAGCATTATAGACAGCAGAGTTCTCTCCTACCATAAATTATTTACACCCATTTATTTAGCTAGAATCACTAGCTTGAAGAGGTACTGGTATATTTCATCTGTAATAATTTCTCTACAGCAAACAATTGTCTTACAGTTGGAGCATGTTGAAGAAAATATTGTCTCATAGTCCTTTTTGTTCTTTTGAGTCTCAATCACTAAAAATTCGAGGTACTTCCAGGAAATCCTGGTATCTTGGGTCATCTGATGAATGCATTAAAATCTGGTAGTGTGTGTTTGTATTCTGAAAATACTCTTAGATCCATACAAATGTTGCTTGGGTTGTGGAGCTCACATTTCTCCTACTGGCACTGATATTTGAAGAACATTTGTTATGAAAGTTTCACACCAATTTTATTTTGTTCCTTCTTCATTAGCCGCTGCGCTTCCTTTTCCATTTTCTTCCTCTGCTGTTCTGCTGCCCTCTTTTCTCTGTCTGCTATCTTCTGCTGCCTGAGAAGAAACATATTCCTGTTTTTTACTTTTTGAAAATACCACCCAAGTGAAACAGCAAGTAAATTCCAGAAAGAAATAGCTGTGTCTTTTTACTACCATCAAATAAAAGTTTAAAATGTCTACATCTCACTGCTTTGAACATTTCAAGACAGCATTTCTTTACATGACTTACAAAAATAGAATCAGTATTATCTCTACTTTACAAATAAGTAAAATGAGGCACAAAGGCTAAGTCATTTGCCTAAATTCATACGATTAAGTGCAAGGATAACAAGTCATATTTTCTCACTGTTTCCCAGATTATTTTCACTAAAAAGGTACTTTTATTGGATCACAACCCTTCTTTTAGATCATTCAGAAAAGCCTGATATTGAGGGTGAAATTTCCTGTTATTATTACAATAATTAAAAACAGTCAGCAGAAGGATGCCAAGAATATAATTGTACAGAATACAATACAAAAAGGAAATGGAAACTTAAGAAACATCTTCCAACTAGAAGCAAGAACCTATTTAAGGATTAACATTTGACTAGCTCTACAAGTGAGAGGAAACAGTGGTGGGTCATTTACTAATTACACATTTACAGAATAATTAGCCCCTCGTTAGCCCTTCCCTAACTCATCGATCTAGAACCATCCAATCTTTCTACCTTCATTGATTTATTCGTTTGGGGAGTGGGAGTATGAGAAGTAGAGTGATGCAATTGGTCAAACATGAGTTGGTCCTGAATCTGTAGCTTAGGGTGTGAGAAAATAAGTCAAGCAGCATCCAAGTTGAAGAAAGAAGCTATAGGTGACAAATGGGCACAGGACAGGCAATACTAGGTTATGTATGGAAAAATCCAGTGTAGATTCTATCTATGGGACACCTCAAAGCTGACAATAGAGTGACACTGTATTACAATTCTCAATCATATATTTGAGAAGGCAGAATGATGGATGATCAGAGTCAAGATAGTAGAAACTTAATTGGGGCAACATTTTGACCTTGAATATCAATTAACTAATGTTTCTAAGAAAATCTACATTTTACTAGCTCTCTCAAGCAAAATAGGTAATTTTCACTAAAAAAAAAAAAAGTCAAAAGGTCAGTGGCAGAAATGGAGACTGGAAAAGAACTATAAAGGAATAATTAGGTCACAAACAAACAAAATCACCATTTGACCTGTTTACTAGATGTAATTCAAATATCAACAATCAGTGTTCCTGGCAAAAAAAGCAACTTAGAAATTACTGCAGACAAAATACGGTTTCCCTAAATATATTCCTGAAATTAGTAGATCATCTTCTTTAACAATACTGACCATAATATTGAGAGTATTTTACAGTCGCATTGTGAAACAGGAGTAATTAAAAAAATATTGGGTATGCTGTTTATCTAGAGCAGCAACAATGTATGGAAGTGTCCAACTCTCTTTGGCTGTATTTATGCAACTTAGAGCATTAAGCATTTCTATTCCTGACTTAGAAGCTCTCTTGTCTACTAGTCATAACGTAAACACTAACGTTGGGTTTTCTTGGTCTTATTTTCCTAAGGGTGCAAGAGGATAGTATGGGAAAGAAGGCTTTTGTACTATGAATGTTAAAAGATACTTATGAACTCATAACATGTGACAGTGCCATTATTAACATTAAGATTGTTCAAAATGAACAAAATTTTCTTTATCCTTATGGTTAATGACATTAATAATCACTAGAAATCCCAAAATGTTCTAAAATACTCAGACTTCTATAACTGATTTATCAAAAAAAACTATGCAAGTAAAAAGATTGACTTACATTTTTTGATAATCCATGCAATATAAATGTTGTTTACAATTTGAAAAATAATTCCTTTATACTGAGTAATGATCAAATAGGAATTAATATTAAGGATTCTCACAACTTTCCTAACTTTTAAAATGTGGCACCTTCACTGGTAAAAATTAGTGGTTACTAGAAGGGAATGGGGAAGGTGGGTGGGGGAACCAGGGAAACAGGGTTAACTGTGTAGTGAATAACAAAGCTGGACTTTCTAGTAGTAAACTTAATGCAAGTATATACAGATACTGATTTCTAACGATGTACACCTAAAACTGATATTACTCCAATTTAAATAAAAAGCAAATATTATATAGAAAATAGTAACTTTAAGCAAAAAAAGTTTTATTTCAAAAATAATTTTTTGAAATACTAAAACAGGACAAGAACAAAACTGAAAATCAGCCAGAACTCCCAGTTATTTAATTGCACCCTCTGCTGGCTGTATAGGGTAATGTAATTTATTGCTAAAGACAGGAAAGAAAAACAGGAAAATGAAATTATTTTTATTTATACAATTAGAGAAAATTCCTTTCCTATCCCTATTATAAAACCAATATTTAAAAAATAAAAAAACAATGTGTATCAACATATATTATACTATCTTTAAAATGCAAAAGTAACACATACATTTAAATATCTGCATTTTCTTCAATGATGATAGTCACAATCTTTCCTAAGATAATTTTTTTGCAGCAGTCTCAAGAATTAAGTGTATTGCTCACAAAATCAAAGAAATAGGAACATAACAACCAACAAAAATGAACTTGTAAACCTGTAGAATACTATCTTTTTTTTTTTTACATACAGCTGGGGTACAGGCTAGAGGCGTGGAGCAGTGAGAGGCTTCACCAGAGGCAGAGTGGGGAGCAGAACAGGCAGATCAGAAACACACTGCTGAGGGGAGCAGGGGGCGAGGCAGGAGAGGTCTGCCACACCATGTGGGATTCTACCCGGCCGGGTGTCGAACTCGCGTCACCGCTGCCGACAGCTCCACAGCGCAGCGCTCAACAGCTGCGCCACCAGGGAGGCCCAGAATACTATCTTCTTTTAAGTGTAACGGGCAGCTCCTGACTTATATAACTTACCTCATTGGGCTTTCAAGTATCTTGACTGATACACACATAAAAATGTAAAATGCTATATAAGTTATTTTCACTGAAATGTGCAGGTCTGGATTCTATGCTAAATCAGGGCAAACAAAAGTAAATGTATAATTTCTGACCCAGAAGAATATATAGTGGTGGCTTACATTTTACAGTAGGCCATTTTAAAAGACTAGTATGTTTTATAGGGAGTGAGGTATAAAGTATATAATGCTATATGATGTACATACACATAAAAGATCTCATTTTCCATTAATAAAATTATTATTCTCTTGTTTCTACAATGCTTTAAATTCTTAGGTCTAAATTTTGTAAGGTTTTTCCACATTTGTTAGACTGGTTATTATCCAAAAGACAAGAAACTAGCGCTGGTGAGGGTATGGAGAAATGCACTGTTGGTGGGAATGTAACCACGATGGAAAACGGTATGAAGATTCCTCAAATATTAAGAATAGAAATGCCATATGATCCAGTTTTTCTACTTCTGGGTATTTATTCAGAGAAAACATAAGAAGATATATGCACCTCTATGTTCACTGTAGCATTATTTACAATAGCCAAGACATGGAAACAAGTGCCCAGTGACTGAATGAATGAATGAATGCATAAAGATGTAGTATATATACCTATACACAAAAGAATACTACTCAGCTATACAAAAAACTAAAATCTTGCCATTTGTTACAACATGGATGGACCTAGAAAGTATTATGCTCAGTGAAGTAAGTCAGATGGAGAAAAGACAAATACCATATAACTTCACTCCTATGAGGAATATACACAAAAACAAAGCCAAGACAAATTCATAGACAAAAAGCACAGACTGGGATTACTAGAGGGTAGGAAATTTGGGGGCTTGGTTAAACGAGTAAAGAAGTCAACTGTGGGGCCTCCCTGGTGGCGCAGAGGTTAAGCGCTGCGCTGTGGAGCTGCCAGCAGCAGCGGCGATGAGAGTTCGACGCCCAGCCGGGGAGAATCCCACATGGTGCGGCAGACCTCTCCTGCCTCACCCGCTGCTCCCCTCAGCAGTGTATTTCTGATCTGCCTGTTCTGCTCCCCGCTCTGTCTCTGGTGAACCCTCTCGCCGCCCCACACCTCTGGTCTGTACCCCAGCTTGTATGTATAAATAAATATTTAAAAAAAAAAAAAAGAAGTCAACCGTATGGCGGTGCTTGTGATGCAGACACAGAAAAGCAGAGACACTGAATTACACTGCTGTGCCCAAAACTGATAGAATGTTATAAACCAATGTTACTTCAATAATTTTTTTTTAAAGTAAACTTAGAATTGGTGGGATTAACTGACCAGGGAACAAGTCTGGAAGAAACTCTCAAAATAGCCAGGTATCATTCCTTTTATGGCAACAGCAATTTAATTACATAGTAGTTATACAGTAACTTTCTATTTTACTACCACATTACAAAGGGTTGATGTCCAGAGATATTAATGCTTATATGTTTGTTTGCAGATAGTAGCATTACAAACTTGAAACAAATTTCTCCAAATATGAAAAAAAAATCTGTGAGATTCTAATTTTATAAAATAGTATATGCAGACTGAAATATAAAAGAGGTACCCCCATATTATCTAATGTTCAAATGAGAAAAAAATGGAAAAATAGTATTTGGTAGAGTAAGCTTTCTTGATCTCAAAGGCAGCACGAGTAAATCTAGTTCTTCTGCTCGAGTTGTAATGTAAATATTACCCAAGTACCTCAGGACTTCTTCTGCTTGCCAGGCTGCGTCTTCTTCTTCTTCCCATGCATTGGTATTTTCCTGCCAGGTATCTAAGTCACCTAATTCAGGCTACAACAAAATACGAAACAAAATTATGTAAAGACTTGTCCTTGTCCCTCTTAGCAGTCAAGAAGAGAATCTTTGAAAATGTCTTCTCCTCTTCCTTACTACACCCTACGCGTGGTCCAAAGGATTTGTTCCCAGGTTAGCGATTTCCTGTGCTGTAGTACTTTCAATACACAACAGTCCCAGCAAACCCAGTTTTCTTCCTATTTTATATTTTAAAGGACACCTCCTCCCTCTCTCCCTCCCTCCTTCCGTCCTTTCTTCCCTCTCCCTCTCTCTTTTTAATTTCATCTACTTTAGTTTGGAATGGATAAGAACAGACTATTTCTTCTTTCTGTTTCTCTTGCTTTTCAGTAAAGGAAGGGGGGGGAGGGGTAGGAAAGGAGACAGACTGAACAGATATGCTTGATGGGACTACACTATGCTGAAAAGATAAATTGGGAGAACCAAAGTCTCCAAGCTAGCACTTAAGCATAAGTAATTTATAGATTTTCCAGTGGTACTTACTGGAATACCAGGTAACAATGACAATCAGGCCAAATTTACTTGTCATCAGAAAATGTCTCTATATTGTGTTTCCTTTTGCTTGTCTTACCTTCCTGACAACATAGTTGCCCACTACTATTCTCCATCCCAGACCTCTAAAAGGTCACTTTTTTACCCATAAGCCAAAGAAAATACTCAACCTAAAACATTTATTTAGGTATGGAAATGCTTATGTGCAGAAAGGTAGTAATCTGTGGACAGATTTATTACATTCTCATTTGAGCACTTATACCTAAAAGTAACATAAAAAATATTGATTTTTCCCTCCTAACCATAAGTGTAATATCATCCTCTAAAAAATTACAAGTATTGCTGAATATATGTTTAATATAAATTTCTAAAAGTAGAATACCTAAATCAAAGAAAAGAGGGTTTTTCAAAGTCATTGAAACAAAATACAATGACCCTCTTGAAAAGCCATACCAACTCACTTTTCTGATAACAGTAAAAGTCTTGTTATCTTCAACCTTTGTCAATACTGATAATAATCTTCTTTGCTATATTTTGCCTATTTCTTAAAATTTAAGAATTGTGTCTTGTTATTTTACTCTGAATTTCTTTCAGGACCAAAAAGATCAAAGTTTTCTTCATCTTATCAGGCTACGTCTTTTCTTACATATCCATTTTTCCACTAAGGAGTTTGATTTTTAGTGTATCAAAACTTAGATATAAAATAGTGACACTACTTTGACCAAAAAAAAAAAAAAAGAATGGTATCTGATAATTTAGTAGAGACTGCCTCCTAAGTAAAAAAGAAAAAGTTATAAAGGATAAAGACTGGTAGATTTGCTACACAAAAACTAAGTATAGTACTTACCAAAAAACATTCAAACCAAATTATAAAGCCAACAACACATTTAAAAATTAAATAAAATTGACAGAAAATTAGTATCTTTAACATAAAAAGATACATCACAATAATATAAATAATACATTCCAGTAAAAAAGTAGAAAGTGTAGTTTAAAAGAATATAATTTATAGAATGGGTGGAAGGTATTTTTGGTGTACAGAAAAAACTGCAACACGTGACCATTTTCACCTATGTGAATCCTTTTTATTAAGCCTGCTTGGAAGGAAAATATGTAGAAATACCAACTGTCTTATTTACCACTTGACAACTCTGTAAGTGGTTACATATTTACAATTTTATAATGAGCCATATTAGTATTATAATTACTTATGGTTAGGTGGCAAACATCTAATTCATTTAGCAGGTTTGAACCACTTTACCAACAAGGATGGAATATGTATGAATAAAATGTAAAATTTAGAAAATAAGTAATAATATAAAGTAAAATATAAACATTGTGATGCTATTCAGAGAAATAGCTATGCTCTCAAAACATCCTGTAACTGCATAGGAGTTACCAAAACTTGTAATTTCTACATGTGCAATCATTTACTTACTAGTCTCCCCCACTAGAACGTAGCTTCTAAGGCAGGGACCCAGTCTGTTTTGCTTACTTTCCATCATGTTACTAGTAACAAACAGTGCCTGGTATTATTTGGAAAAGCTGCTGATCAATGAGTTAAAAACATACATAAACAGGTACCCGTGCAACTTAAACAAATAAGTAAGAGAGACAGATAGACCTGGTGGTTTAAAACTATGCCTGCATATTCTTTGAGACTCCTTTTTTTCAAGCACTAGAGCTTAATTCCTCTCCCTCTGCATGTGAGCTGAATTTAGTGATAGCTTCCAATTAATAAAATAACTGAAGGTGGCAGTGTGTCATTAATAAGGCTAAGTTATAAACAGGCATTGAGGATTTATCCTTGCATATTCTCTCTCTACCACTTGTTCTGGGAAAGTGAGTGGTTATGTTGTAAGGAAACTCAAGAGTGGCGCTGTTATATAACAATAGATAACAATATAAACAAGTATGATTTAAAGCATGCTTAAGCTTAAGCTTAGGTCTCAGAAAGATCTGGACATTGTTAAAAATCCAAAGCATATCCACTGATACGCTTCTAAGATTGGGAACATTTATATATTTTCCTTACTACTTTTGTCTTTGAAAATACTGCATTTCAGTCACCAATTTCAAGTCAAATCACACTTAAATATAAATACATTTTACTAGGAAAACACACCATAACTCACTAAGAAATAAGATGTTTTAAGGTTAAATTTCACATTTTAGTGGTAATCTCTTTTGAAGGTAATATTTCTAAATAACATCCTATCTCTAACTTATTTGTACAATTGTTTCCTTATCCTAGCATCTGATATACATTACAATCTCAAAATGGACAGAATTGGTAGAACTTTAGATCAATCTCTCTCAAACTGCTAAACTTGTTTCAAGGTCACAGATACACAAATATGTTAAATTCGGTTTGACTCTTTTTCTTCTTCTTTGAAGAGAACAGAAACAAACAAAAAAAGTGTTTCCCTAGACACTATACCATTAGCATACTTACAGATTGATGAATAAAAGGCATATCTTGAGTAGCTGCTAATCTACTGGAGAAACCTGTGCTACCATCTGGGATGCCAAAATTTAATGGTTCTCTCTTCTTAATAATGATCTGAAAGATTAATTGAAACAAAATTATAAAAATACTTCACAAATCAAAAGACAAATTAACTAATCAAAGTATTTTGAAATTAAAATATGCTGTACTTTTCTTCTTTTAAAATTTACAATGTAAAAACTAAAAGTCTATAAAGAATACCAAATTCTCAGGTATCTGTCACACAAATCAGTTATCCATTGAGAAAAGCGCATTTCACTATAAAAAAATTCTTATCTTCTTATAATTAAGCACTTTTAGTCATTGTGTTAAATAAGAAAACGTATCATATCCTACAAAAGTACAACCAGTTCTTTAAGTATGTGGATGCCTGTGAATGCATTAATTCTTTCAGGTTAATAATATTAATTTTGTTGCATGAAAGCATTTTCATGCTAGTTAAATTATTATGGCACTACGATAATACACTGGATTCCTACTGAGAACAGCAATATAAAGGTTTTCATCTACTAAGAAACTCATATAAAGAATACAAAACTTATTCAGTGCTGAGATATTTCAAAAATTCAACAGAAACAGTATGATTACAGAATGGAAATGTTATCATGCTTGGAATTATAAAAATAAATATACAGCTAAAACTAGCTGGGAAAGGGCCTCCCTGGAGGTGCAGCAGTTAAGTGCTACGCTGTGGAGCTGTTGGCAGTGGCGACGTGAGTTCGAGGCCCAGCCGGGGAGATTCCCACATGGCGCAGCAGACCTCTCCTGCCTCAAGCACTGCTCCCTTCAGCAGTGTATTTCCATCTATCTGCCTGTTCGGTTCCCCACTCTGTCTCTGGGGACCTCTCACCGCCCCATGCCTCTGGCCTGTACTCCAGTTTGTATGCATAAATAAATAAATCTTTAAAAAAAAAAAAACTAGCTGGGAGGTAGAAGAGTATGAAAAACAGAAAAACAGCATCATGACTTTTCCAACAAACCAATACTCATCAGTTTGTAGACTCTTTTAAGTTCAGAACTCTTACTCAGCTTAGTCTCCACAGCACAGAAAAGAGTGTAGATTTTGACATACAGGATTTCAATAAATCCTTAGACATAATTTTAAGAGACTTAAGTGTAAAATTTACTATATCTATGTCTGGGTCACTTGAACATATGAACTTTTTCGTAACAGGAAACAAAGCAAAGTGATAGTATGCTCTCAAACAAATATTAACAATACTGCCTAATTTTAAATACAAGAACCTGAAAAGAAGTTTACAGTTTAATCTCCAAACCCACAAATCTTTAATAACATACTTTCTGAGTTTTCCTTATAGTTGGTGCCATGTCCTTAAAATAGTCAGGTTCCAGTTGTTCCAAAGCATTTTGTTGTGTTGCCACATTACCATTCCCTCCTTCAATCTTTATGCTTGTGGGTGCATCTTCATCCCAGGAAGTCCATTCTTCAACATCTGTCTAAAGTTAATTGATCATATTATGAGCCACAAAGGGACAACCTAATTAACATCTGATAAATCATTTATTAGAAAAATGAGCTTCTTAAACAGTGGTTTTCAAATGTCTTTGACCAACTAGAAAATAAACATTTTTTAAATCATATACCAAAACTAGACCAAACATTTAAAAAAAAATTTCTACAATGAACTAGACATTCTATTTGATCCATTAAAATGCAAAAGAAAAAACAAAAGAAAATACTTTGCAAAATGAACTACCATTAGAACTGCAGCCCACCCGCCTAACCAGAGTAACTGTCTACTAAAACAAAAAACATCAACATTCTTGATAGGACTTAAAGAAAATGAAGTCTGAAAAAAAAAAAATTCAAAAAGCCCACAAAACCACCTAAAATCATTCTGCAAAGTCAAGGAATCTCAGCTCACATGAAAAGTCAGTGAACAGATGTCAATCCCAAAATGATGTAAACATTGAAATTATCTAAGACTTTAAAATAGTTTGAAAAAAATGCTCTAATAAACAACAGCACCCACTCTTGAAACCAGTAGGGGGAGAAAGTAGAAAATCTCAGCAAAGATATAGAAAATGAAAATTCTAGGACCAAAAAATATAACGACAACAAAAATCCTGACCTTGACTATTAAAATAATTTCATGACATACTAATGGTCTGCAAACATTTAATAAATATGATTCCAGAATATTTATTCAACCATAAAAACAAATTACCTGTTTAGGAACTGATGAATAATCAACTGTAGTTGGCAAAGTTATTTGGTCTCCACTTAATTTCCGTCCCCTACCAGATCTAAAATAAAAAAGAAATCTTTAATTTAAAGAATTACCAAAACCAGCATGAGTAAAAACACTGTGGATAGTAACCTAAGGCTTATAATAGAAGATCTTAATGTAACTATAAAATGGCCATTTAGTCAGAGAATACATTTCTTAGCCTTCTTTGCAGCTAAGTGGTCACATGACTAAGCTCTGGACAGTAGGCTGAAAATAGAACCGCAGTGTGCAAATTCTAAATCATATCCATTAAAGAATACTGAGTGCCCTCCATTTCCTCTCGTATTCCATCCCACTCTTAGTGTGTCATTACTTTTTTCATAGTACTAGGAGGCCAAAAGAAATGCCTAATAATCCCAGTGATTAAGTAGATTCAAACAATTTAGTACATTTATGTCCAAATTACTTTGTAGCCATTAAAAAAACATACTATATATAAAATATATATAAAGAAAAAGAATACTTATACTTTATTTTTAAATAAGCAGTTGCTCATTATTGGAAGATGTGCCTCCTGGATTCTGCATAGGTCCTCAAATTATGTAATCAAATTGGATACTACCACCCTTATTTTCTGCTCTACATTAATTTGGTATAATTTAGCTTAATGCAATTTTACTACAACCTAAAATTCTCGCTTTGCAATGGGTCACCAAAAAGACCTAGCTTTGGTCATCAAAAATAGGTCACCAAAAATACAAGTAAACAAACCTTATCTTATAGCTAGGAACATTATCAAAAGTAATCCTGTAGGATCTAATGTTGCAAATGTTAACAACTACTGTGTCAGTAGTTTGTGCAATGTTCAACAGATGTTGACTATTACAGGCAACAGTGTGTTTTGATGGAAAATATTAAATATCCTCTGGCACCCTTGTAAATTTAAAATCAAGTCCCAGGATACCTTAGTACATAGTTCAGGAACTATAGATCTAGAGTACAGCAGTGTGACAAAATAGAAGGAATTAGAGTCTTTGGATAGCCTACTAAAGTGGATTATGATTTGCCCTGGACTATCTACATATTCTGAAATAGTACTTAACAGCCCCCACCCCCGAATCTTAGTTTAGGAATTGTTGAAATCTTTATTATAAAAATAACATTCATATTGCAGCATATAAAGAAATAAATTCTGATAATGAAATAATTACGTAAATAAAAACTCATTTTAATAATGAAAGCTGGTTTACATTTTTTATGTAATTTTTTATTTAAGTAACATTGGATTATAATATTATGTAAGTTTTAGGTATGCATCATTATAAATCAACATCTATGTATACTAAATTAAGTTCACCACTAAAAGTCTAGTTCTGCCCTTCATCATACAAGTGACAGTGTTTACTCAAAGGTTTACTTATTTCTGATATTTTGTAGTATAGTGTCAATACTTCCATTAGTACTATTGTTGAAAGATGTAAGATTTTGAAAGAATGAGAAGAACTGAACCTCTGCTTTCTAGGTATGAGGTAGAAAAAATATATTTGAAAAAATACTAAAAGATTAATGAATGAATTCTGCAATCAAGATATTTAGCTTTAAATCTACTCTATCCTTTTTTTTTTTTAAGTTATGTAAGGTATCTAAAACTAGTAAGGAGACAAACAGGTCAGTTTGAACATAAAATTTGTTTACCTGCATATTAATCTCTTTAGGAATGAGAACACAGTTGCTAGGCAGGTACAAACTTTAAATAGCCGAAACTGTGTGATAGCCATGGTGGGAATCAAAACCTGTGGAAATGCACAAAAATAAATGTAGTGAGTTGATTTTATAAGCTCTACTCCGAGAAATGGAAAGCCTAAAAGATTTTTTAAGGGTTTTCAATACTAGAAAGGAAAAAAACCTTTTCAAAATATTCTCACAGTGGTTTCTAAAAGTAATTGTACTTAAATTACCTGTTTACAATGATTTAAAATTTAAAAAAGAAAACAGTAGATACTGAGTCTTCTGTACATTTTTAAGTTTGAATCATATGAACACAAGAGTACTATGCCAGGAAATTGAATTGAGATGTCAAATAACTTGCCCAAAGTCACAGAGCTAGTACATCAGAAATTACCTTACAAATCATACAGTCTAATGTTTTACATATTTGAGGATCCTTTAAAAAAGAATGTTTCCTGGGGCCAGTCCTAGTAAATCAATTAAATCATATTCTCTGATGGACACAATTCAATGATCTTGCCAACAAAGGAGAGTAACACCAAGTACTAAGGCCTCCCTGGTTGCACAACAGGTTAAGTGCAGCGCTGTGGAGCTGTCCGCAGCTGCAGCTGCCGGGCATGTTTCATGAGCAGCCTGGGAGATTCCCACAAGGGGCAGCAGACCTCTCCTGCCTCCCCCGTTCCTCCCCCCAGCAGTGTGTTTCCGTTGATCTACCTGTTCTGCTCTCCACTCTGTCTCTGGTGAACCCTCTCAAGCCCTGCACCCCAGCTTATATGCATAAATAAATAAATCTTTAAAAAAACAACAAAACACTAAGTACTAAATAAAAAATAAATGCTAAATAAAAATGGCATCACAAAACAAGGTAAAGGGAACAATTATCAAATGGGACAAGTAAAAAACAAACAGCAACAAGGCAGATTTAAACCTAACTATACCAATAAATATTAAATGCAAATTTTCTGACATCCCAATTATAAGGCAGAGATTGTTAGACTGGATAAAAAAGGAAGATCTCACACTACGTCACCTATGATAAATATTTTATATACAAAGACACAAATTTACAAAATGAGGGGAAATAAACTATGCAACACCAGTCAAAAAAAAGTCAAAGCGATTTTTTCAAATGCTGGAAAATAGAATTCAAAGAAAATAATATTAGCAGGTTTAAAAATGATTCTTTCATAAAGGAAGTCAGCTATCAAAAGCTCATAATAATCCAAAACATTTATATTCCCAATAACAACAATGCTAAAATCATAAATGAGAGGTTAATAGAGTGCAGATAGATGAGACAAACTTCTTGAAATAAGCTATCAAAGCACAACAAAAAGAACTAGATAACCTGAAAACCTCTGTTATCTATTAAAGAAACTGAATTTGTAATTAAAAATCTTGCAAGCCCAGACTGTTTCACTGGTGAATTCTGTCAAACACTTAAGGAATAAGTAATATCAATTCTACACAAACTGTCAGAAAACTGAGTATTTCCCAACTCATTTTCTAATTCTCTTTATACTGATGCCAACTCAGATCACTACTGAAAAAGAAAATCAAAGTTGAGTATCTTAGGAACAGATATAAAACTTATAGAACTATAAGTTAAAGTCAACAATGTGTAACATGATAATACATTATGACCAAGTCTGAGCTTAGCCCAGGAAGGTACACTGGCTTAATACTTGAAAATAAAACATAACTCATCATATTAACAAGCTAAGAAAGGAATCCCCTATATACACCTCAGCAGAGATAAAGTATTTGACAAAATCCAAATCCATTCCTGTAACAAACTAAGAATAGAAGGGAACTTTTCTAATCTGATGAAGGACACCTATGAAAAACCAATAATCACATGACATTTAATGGTGTAAAACTGGACACTTCCCCCTTAAGACTGTGAACAACAGAAATAAATCCACTTTCATTCAATATTGTAGTGGAGGCTCCAGAAAGAGCAATTAAGCAAGAAAAAGAAATAGAAGGAAGCATAATTATCTACATAGACAATTCAATGGAATCTACCATCAATCATAATTTTATGTTAACAATCTGAAACTGAAATTCAAAAAATGTTACAAAAGCACAAAAATCAAATATTTAGTGACAAATCCGATGAAGAGCTGTATACTAAAAGTTATAAAATATTACTATAAAATTTTTTTAAAGACTTGAATTAACTTAAAAAGGTCTTTCATGCCTCAAGGACTCATTGTTATTAAGATATCTAGTCTCCCTAAATCGAGATATAAATACAAAGCAGTTCTAATCAATATCTCAGCAGGCTTTCTCTCTGTAAAACTTATTAAGCTAATTTAAAAATCATACGGATGCATTCATGTAGTCAGCCCATATATGAAAACTCATATGGAAATGCAAAGGATCTCTAATAGCCAAAGTTGAAAAAGAATAAAGTTAGGGTTAATAATAATGAAGGGTTAATATGACCTGATTTCAAGACTTGTTATAAAATTACAGTAATTAAAATGGTGTAGTACTGGAATCAAGGCAGAAGAATAGAGAGGCACGTGCGCATACACACAAATGAGTAATGTTTCTGATAATGGAATTACATGTTTTAATTTTTTCTTGACTTTTATTTGTCGAGGGTAGAAAATTAATGAGTAAGCATTTAGAATTCTGATTCTTGTGTTTGAATAACTTGAATGTAATATCCAACCTCTTAATTTTCTCAACCAGCAAACTAAGATATATAGAAGTGAACTTTTCTGGTCAAGAAAGGCACAGAAAAGAGTTCTAAGAGGTTTCCTTAACAAAGCTGATATATTTTTGTAGATGTCATGGTTGTATCCCCACATTAGCTAAGTGATTCACTGAATGCATATGCCTGGAAGTGGCCAACTAGTGCAGAGGATGGAGAGAAACTCTAAAAGAAAGTGAACCAGGAAATTACTAAGAAGTTCGCTGTTCAAGTAACCAAAAAACTTCAGTCAAAAACATCTCCAATTGGTGGATTATGAGGCGTCAAAAATGCAACAATTTTGATTCATTTTTCTCTTAGATCCAAACACTGAAAAAGACCTTTTTCCATTTTCTAATATTGCCCATATTTGTTGCTATTTCCACTCCAACTGCCCTAAGTAAGCGTTTACTACTTCTTACGGAGCTATTATAAGGTCTTAATTCTTAGATTTTTCTCTTTCAGCACTTGTATTTTCTATTTTATACTGTAACTATTTCCTTCTACCTTATCTGCACTGCATAAGCCTTCCCCAGAGAATCGTTATTTCTAGCTATCATTTGTAAAATAGGACTTGAAAGTTTTGATTGCTTCATTATGAGAATGATCTGAACAGTTAAGATGAATAAAACCTTCATCTGAAAGCTCACTTGTCAAGAATAAAACTCTGGACCAAAAGAAAGCAAACTTCCCAACATGAACATTTAGTAGCCTAAAGTTTCAGAAAATTTTAAACAAATAAAGCTAGCTAGACAAACTGCAGAACATATGATGGGGGGGGCGGGGGCAGAGGTACACAGAATTGAGAATGCTAGGGAAGAGACACTTAATATTTAAGGACTAGAAGGAGAGGTGTGTCTCAGGATACAAATGCTAAAGAGACAAGAATAAATGTCATATAGAGCCTTGGTAGCCAGTCATCACCTTGTCACAAATACTGTTATATATCATTGTTTTATAAGTGACAACTCCAATCAGTTCAACAACTAGCAATAAAATTTAGGGTTTTTTCCCCAACAGAAAAGCAGAAACTGGGTCTCTCCTGAGTAATTAAGACTATCCTCATCCTATGGAAAATTTACTTTTGTGATTAATGAAAGCGAGAAATTAATATTCATTTACCAAGCACTATCTAAACATTATCTCACTTAACCACCTTATGAGATCTATATTATTGTTTTGGTTTCATAAAAGCACATTCTCACATTCCAAAATGCAGTAATTTTAATTCAAACCTGTCTAAGTCAAAAGCCAAGACTACCTCACCAGCAATAAACATTCATAGTAACTCAATGATATAATAATTTCCAATATAAATTTTCCAACCAGCTATACTGAAATGGAAGAAATGAAATGAAATTAACTCAAAGCAACCTTTTTTATTCTATTAATTGTACTGATTTCCAGGCAGGAATATTCCTTGGGACCTGTATTTATTTAATGTTCCAATTCAATTCAATGTATATATACATTTAGCACCTATTATATGAAATACAACACTTGGGGATGGGAAGTATTACTGACCCAGCAGAAAGAAATCTTGCTTTTGCTGCACCCCTCTCACAGCTGGTACATATCTACTCCCAAGGATGTAAGGGACTAAGGAGGCAGGACCCCCATCAGTGCAGTTGAGATTGGAATTTGTGTGTCAATGCCAAGCACACAGTAGGACTCAATTATTTGTTGAATATAGGGTAGTTAACATTTCTTTAGTACTCAATATTTTAAAAGCTGAGTTCTAAACTATATATTCCATCACCTCACTGGCATCCTAAGAACAAAGGAAATAAGCTCAGCTATTTCCATTCAATAGACGAAGTTGAGAGTGAAGCCAGTTTTTAAAGAGACTGACATAAAACCCAGGCTCTCCCCACACCACATTCCACTTGAGAAACTTTTTAATTTTATACGCGTTGCTTCAGTGTCAGTTTTGAAATACCCTCTAGATCAACATTTGGTAAGTATGCATCTGAGGCCAACTTGCACTTTTGGTTACTTCAAAATATGTTCTAGAACTGAGATGTGCTAGTATAACCTATTTTAAAATTAAAATTTCTTTAAAAATTTATAGGAAAACATAAAAACTCGAAATATAGTAACACAGGGTCAGAACCATAAACCAACTTATCTGCAGGCAGGGCTTTTGAAGAAATGTTCTGGAGAAAATGAGTCAAAATGACAGCCTTGCTATATCAAGTGAAACAGATTCACCCATAATATTTTAAAAGAATGCTACATCAGAAGCATGAAAGATGTAAATTTTCTCCATGTAATTCCATGTAAATTGCTGGCGCGATCCTTTCGATAGTGTCACTGTATCACAATTCCTTAAAGAAGGCAAGTCAAAACCCATGCTCTAGCAAACAAGTCATCAAGAGCTGCATTTCTAAAACTGTGCTTCTGATTTTCTTTAATACCAAAATTTGAAAAACCATATGATCCTCAGCATCCTCGGTACTGTGAACCTATTAAGGAATATCGCAGCGTTCCAAAAGTAAATTTACTTGAACTCATTTAAATTTGAAAAACTAAAGTTCAGCAGCGGCGACAGAAGGGGACAAAGGGGAACGAGAGGGCCAGCTGTACATTCTGTACCATCTCTGGCAACTCAAAAGTCAGGCCCTCAAACATGTGACACCACTGACACGTTCGAGAGCCCGGGACGACTCAAAAGAATTTCATGAGTAAAATGCTTTCACTTCAGATTACACACCTGAAACTGGCGGATGAAAAAAAATCATACCCACTGTACAGATAAGAAAAACAAGCGCGTTTCCTGCTTACACAATCCGACGCCATGGGCAGGGCGTTCTGTGCAACGTGATACACAGTGGCAGGGAGGTGCCGGGTGGACTGGGGTTTAGATTTTGGAAACGCCAGCTTGGGAAGGGGCAAGGCCTGTAGAGGGAAGGCGAGGAGGACTGACAAATTTGCCCGGGTGGGGGAGCGATGGTTTGGGGGGCTGAGAGTTCTCGGGGCCAGCGCCCCGCAGGCCACTGTCGCACACGTGAGCCCAGCATGGTGCAGGCGGCCAGCCCGGGCCGCTACCAGTCGCGGTTCCCTCACCCCAGATGTCACCTTGACCCGGAAACAGTACCCCGGAGTGAGCGTCGGCCCTGAGAAGGTGGGGGGGAACCGGGTGGAGGGGAGAGAAGGAAGGTGGGAGGGCGGGAAGTACCCGGCGAAGAGAAGGGCTGATCAAGGAAAGGCAGATGACACCCCCAAGCCAGGGTTAGGATCGGGGTGGGAGTCGGGGAGGGAAGCCCCTCGCGGGCGCGCACGAACCGCACACACTCACCTGCCCCTCCCCCTCCCCGCCCGCCCGGCGGAGGCTCCGAGCTGCCGCGGGCCGCGCGCACACAAGGCGCGCGCACGCGCGCTGCCGGTCGCTCCCTCGAGCTCGCGCTCCGCCCGTTCAGTCCTAGCCCCGCTCATTCAAAGCTGGGCGCGCGCTCCGTCGCAGCTGCCTTTGCCGCCGCGCAGCTGCCATGGCCGCCCCCTCCTCGGAAAACCCTCCCCCAACTCCTCCCCCTTCACCGTCTTTGAAGGCGGTTCACGGTTGTCTCCAGGTCCTCACTTCCGTACCCCGCCCCAGGTCCTGTATGGCCCAATAGGAGAGAGTCTGCTGGGCCGGTGTCGGGGCTGATAGCAAATGAGCGCCGAGGGGCGGGGCGAGAGGCGCCAGGCGTGGCTGCGATTGAGGCTAAGTGGTGGGTAGGGTTTTTGTTTTTTTTTAATGACCGTTGCAGGCTGTGTGCGCTGTACCTCAATCTGGAGCACCTGGGCTGTTGCCGCGTTCCCCTCCTTTCCTCTCCTTTCTATAAAAAATGCGTCCGCTCCAACCATTCCCCTTTTCGTTCCACCCTTGGGACCATCCTCCTGAATGGGACCAAAGGAACTCCAGTGTAGATCGCAAAAAATGCAGCTCTCGCCGCCTGGGCATGATTTGGAAGTGGGTAGGCAGGATCTCATCCTGCCACCTGAAGGGTGTGAAACGCTGAATTCAGTTCAGAACTTAGCCACTTCGTGCGTTTTTTATTGAATTTCCTTTAAATGGATATTGAAAGGTGGCACTTAAACAGGTCCCTGTATTTGTTCCTGGAGTGTAGCCCCAGCTAGCCTTACTCTCAAACTAAGGTGCCCTTCTTTTCTATTGTTGAACGCTGGCTCTTGTTTTTATTTTTATACTGTAAGCTACTATAAGGCTCAGGTCCATTGCCTTCGTGGGTAAGGAATCCTCAGAACAATCTGCTTCACAGCTGAAAAGGGATTGATGAAGGAGGACAGTTTTTATGGTCAAAAGCTAAAAGCAGTTCATGCAAATTGTTCCCCAGCCTGCGCTTTTCATTTCCTATCTTTTTCTTTCTTTTTTACTCTAACTACCTTTATTCTGTCACCTTGACCAGCACACATCTACCCCTAGTAACTGTGTAGTACTCCCCCTAGTTACTCCCAATCCAATCTGTACTGTATTTCTATTAATAACCTTTTTCTCCCCAAAGTGAAGAAAAAAATGTTTATATCTCTTGCTCTGGAATTATTGGATAAGTTATCTTTTAACCTCAATTTCCTCACCAGTAAAATGGCCATAATAATGTTTGCTTATAGAATGTTTGCAAAGCTCTCAGGGCTATGCCTGGCACATAATTCATAGATAAGAGCTGTTGAGATAGCCTAGGTAAAAGATATTTCATGATCTGGTAGAATGAGTTGCCCAAAGTCCTGTTTGAACAGTTGGACTAAATTAGGGACTCACTAGTTATTGGCAAATAGTTTGGCCCACCACAATGACCATGAGGCATGATGATAGATTTAAAAAGGCGTTAAAGTCTAACTAAAGGATATCTTGCAATTTCCTGGAGGGAGGAAGTTGAGAGCCCAACTTATATAGTTGAAATGTATCCTGTTTGTACATGCCAGGGTTTAGTCCAACCCAGAACAAGCTATGGCCTTGAGCTCCTCCTCCCTGCTTCTAACTCCATCCGGGAGGCCAAGCTATGTTTTCCTTTCTTGCACTGGCTGCCTCATGCATGAGGTTCTCTAATAAAGCCTTTTATGTTTCACTACAACCAGTGAATATTCCTAGAGGGCAAAGGACCACTCTTTTGGGTTGGAACCTGTAATACTGATAATGCTACTGTTACTATTACTGCATCACTGTATCGAAATTTTCAATAACTACAAAGCTCCAAATCCATCAGGCAGTCTTAAACACCTGTTCTAACAGTCTCTTCAAATGCCTGAATTCCAATAATTCACACTTTACAAAATTTCTTCAAATTCCCCAAAGTCGATATCCAGAATAGTCTACATTCTGACATAAACATGTTTTTAAATGTTCTTTCCTTAGAGACTTTGCCTCAAATTATTTTACCTCGATGGTACTTTCTTTTTGTATTAGTCTCCTATTTTATTAAGTTTGCTACTTCCAAACAAAATTAAAAAGTGGTAGATATACTTTCCCAGAAACAATTTGTTTCCCATGTAATAAAAAGCTTGCAAAAGATTACAAACTTAAATGTTATGTTGAAAATACCTAAAAATGGATATTTTGAAATCATTTTACTCCAGTTGTTGAGTAATGATCCCATACCTGGAGATCATTGATGCCAATAATTTGGGATCTTGCTTGGGGACCACGTCGTAGGAATGTGTGATATTAAATTGCATCCTCTGCTTAAGGATTGTGTGAGTTGGGTGTGGGGCAAATGTCAGGTGGGAGGAGCATAAGGAACAGAATTTAACAGAGGGAAGATTTCTTCCTGGATTGCCTGTACTCCATGGGTGTACGGTTAATCCTGTCTACCCTGTTAACAGGCCATTTTGCCTACTCTGAGGCTTCTGATCTGTGCCTCTGCCCAGTGCCTAATTGCCAGGTTAATTTGTTCACTCAGTTTCCAATCCATCACTAGCTTCTCCAGTTCAAAGCCTGTGTAGACTAGTTCTGAGTTCTCCAGGTGTGCCTGGATGTTGTCTTGTCAACTACACAACAGACCTTGCAAACTAAACAATAGCCCAGTCCTTCCAGGTCTCCCCCAACCCAGTTCCCTGGCTTTTCACTAAAGGGTTATTTTTTCCTCAACACAATTTTAGACCTGCTGTTCTGAGTTGGACTTTAATGACTTTATTAATGAGCAGCTGTTCCTGGTTGAATACAGATCAGAAAGTCACATTCATTTCTTGATCAAAACAAAGTCTTAAAGCTCATTTTGTGACAGTTTTAAACAGATACAGTTGAAAGCAAAGGATTAGCTGATTATAATTTTAAGGGATTTTTTTAAATCTTTCTATGCTAGAGAATTTTTCTTGCTTTCAAAAGAGCACATTTTAATATTCTGAAAATGTATTTTTTAATATTCATAATCATCACTTAATAGGGTCAGTTGTTTAATAAAGAAACCAAAAAGCCTGAAGCAGCTTTTACTTTCTTATTATAAGAAAAATGAACTTTCTGTGAAGCACTTGAATATTTTCCATCATAATAATTACTAACATATCATATAATAATATATCATTGGTAGTAAATTTTATTGCTAATTATAGGAAGATCTAGAGTATAGGAACAATTTAGAGTTACCTAAGTCCCTCCAGAAGAGGCCTGATAGGAATAGGGAAAAACAATCCATGTCTCTTATTAAAAGTAAGAGATGGGGTGAACTCTTCATTTCTCTGTTCTCATAGTAAGGTTCAGCAATGTACTACCTCTTGATTAATATCCACATTGTTATTATAGCTATAGTAGAGCTCAGCTATATTATGAGTCAAAGTAGACTCAATCTGAGCAGATCTATTCATCTGAAACCATTTATTATTTTTAAGGATAAATCTATTGAGATTTATACAACCAATATAAACAACAGTTTTTAACCTGCTTTATCTTGTATATGAATTGTAAACTTAAAACTGAACCAGCAATAGACTCCATTTACCTAGCAGAATGGGCATTGTAGCTTTTACAGTGAATGAGTTTGAGCCTTAGTTATCTCACCTGCAAAATTCGGTTAATAATTCCTGCTGTATGGATATATTTTGCAAAGTAAATGGCATATTGTATATAAAATTATGTGTTGGAAACAGAGCAATAAAATCATTGAAAGCATCTAAGCATACAGGTTTATGTCAGAATTTTCGTTTAGCTGGCATGGAGGAGTAGTTTTTCTAAGGAAAGCAGACGTAAATTTTCTGTCATCAGCAACCACCAGAAATAAACATATTAGTTAAAAACACATTAGAGAGAGAAAAGAGGTAACAATGAGCTTTGAAGCTCCAGTTCTGAGTTCAGCCTCCACTGCCGTTGCCCCTTTTGCTTTAAAGAGCAGCAGTTAGAAGCACAGCACCTTCCGCCAGCTCTCTTGCTTTTTCTCACAACTCATGAAATACTTTTTTATAATATGTCTGTTGCCAAATTTTATCAAGGAAATTTATCTCCTTAGTGTCCATGATTTTAACAATGCAAAAGGCCTCTTCTGATGTTGATGAGCGTATCACCCTGAGTGATAGCAGTTTTGAGTGGGGAGAAAGGATAAGTAGAGGACTTTGCACTGGTTCCAAAAGCCTGTCTTACAGATTCCAAGAAATCTCTTCTTAGGATACTGGCCAGAGTTTGGCAGGCCCAGAAATCCAAAGTAATCTAGAATTCCTAGATCTGAAAAAGAGCAACTTAGGCTGAAAAAGGATTAAAACATTGCAATTTCTCCAAAATCTTTAGAAATAAAAGAATATTACCTTCTTACTAAGCATTAAGTCAGGTTTTATGCTCTTGACCCAGGGTATTTATACTGGCTCTTTCCTCTGCCTGGAATCTCTTCCCACACACATCTAAGTCTCTCTTCCCTGCCATCGCCAGATCTCTGCCCAAACATCAGCTTATCAGAGTGAGCTTCCTTGTCCAACCTTTTCAAAACAGCAACACTTCTTGCCCTACCCTTCCGTTATTTTATTTCTAAACATGTATCTGATATACTGCACATTTTACTTACTTATTCTTTTATTGTCTTTATCTACCCATTAGAAATTAAATTTTACAGAATTAGGTATTTCCTATTGCTGTTATTGTGATTTTACTGCTTTGGCCACTGTATAGTCTTAACACTTTTACAACAGTGCTTGACACACCATAGATAATTAACCAAAAATTGTTCATTGAGTATATGAATAAATGAAGGGGCAGAATTACTGATGTCTCTTGGAAATTATATCAGCTCCCCCATAGGGAAAGTGGAGGAGAGAAGACTCAAGGTCCAACTGAAAAAACTCTGAATCAATTCAACTTACTCTGAAGTGACTCATATGTTTGTGACAGGCAGCTATGAGGCTCGAGAAAATAAATTTTGATGTAAAAAAGTAAAAGATAATAAAATGATGTATATCATTGGAAACCAGAGCCTCATGAGTGGATAGAGAAAATCAGATCCCAAAATTAATACAGGATTCAAATGCTTCCAATCTGATCTAAAGAGATTAGTCAAAACTAGACAATCTCTTTCAACAACTAAAGGATCGCATGATTTATAGACACGGTTCCTTGGAGTTAAAATCAAAGACTTCTGAGAGGTTTTTTTTTTTAAGTGAAATAACATACAAGTATAAGGAATCAAAAAAAATGGTTATTTTGAAGAAATTCAATTTCTATGATTAAAGCTAATGAGTACATCTTATACATTATAAAAATATTTTTAGCATATTTCATAAAGATGCTATTGACCTTTTTCTTGTGCAACACAATAGCTCATAAGTAAGCAGTTCTCATATTTTTGTTTTCAGCTTTTCTTCAGAACAGCACTTCAGTTGCTTCCTGAAAAGTGAAAATAAGGCAAACATTTTTTTTAAGTAGAAGTAACATATAACATGATTTAAAATGTTTTATACATTTTAGCTTTACTAATATTTCATGGTATAGGCAATAGGGCAAGAGTACAACTTTAAACATTAGTATTTTAAATTTAGCAATTTAATGCCAGAATAAATTATGTAATCTTTGTTATCGAACTGTGAAAAGAAAATAGGGATCATTATAGGCTTTTTCACATTCCAGTTATGCCAATTTATTTAGTAGACCTTCATGATGCTTTTAATGTTAAATTATTGTTAATTCACATATAAAGGTATATAAAAAGAAAACCACCGAGCACTTCATTTTATTAATGGTTATCATGGTCCGTAACCCGCATGGGTAGGCCCACACCCAACCACGCTGGCAATGGCATCTGGGACTTCCAGTCTTCAGAGGTGGGAGGAATAAATTTCTGTTGTTCATAAGTCACCCAGTCTGTGCATTTTGTTACACCAGCCCCAAAGGTCTAAGACAATGGAGTTTAAATCATCTTATGTTTTAACTGAAGAATGACAGATTGTTTAGTAGCAAAGGGGAAGCTGTTGATTAACTTTTTAAATCTGTTAACAACCTGCTAGTAAAATCACACCAGGAACAATATGATTCACTATTGATTGAAAATAACATGTTCTGAATTTTGTAAAATTCCAAAGATGTCAGAAACAAGCAGGATGAAAGTCATTGAAGATGATTAGCAAATGATGTATTTAATGAGGAAATGCAAAATGTATACTTTGTAAGCAATAGTTATACCTTTTTTAATGCTTCTGAGAAAAAAAAAATAATCCTAAGCAATACCTGTCATGCGATTATGAAAGAGACAACTGGTTTTACTTATTAGAATTCTGGAAACAAGAAAACTGCACATAATACAATAGCATGTGTGCTGGGCATTTGCCTCTAATCCCTCAGCTCCAAACCTTCCCTGCTCTGTTTAGTCAGAAGAGGCCTGGCCAGGGCTCTTCACACCAGGCTTCTCTCCCCCTGGCAGCTGTCTCCTAATTAGTTTCTGCCATTAGGAGGGAAGAAAGGATTATTCTTGGAACCCCAGCCCTAGTTGTTCTGCTACTCCCAGAACCAGCCCTATTATGTTACTTTATCTTGACCATATTTATATTTAAATTTTAGAAATAGTCTTGTCTTTTACTGCTAAAAATACCTTAGAATCCTTCTAAATTCTTACCCCACCTCAAATTCTTCCTAAGTTCTTTAAATTTTGCTTTTGACTCAAATATAAGAATCTATCAATACTTAGGTGCCTTATAACTGACAATATTTATCATCTTTTGCTATTTGGAGACATATATTGAGAGATTGATTGTTATGCCTATATTTATAAATCTATATATGCATATATATACACATACATACATACATATACATATATATTAAAAAGAAAATACGAAAGTAGAAGAATCTTTCCAAGGAATGCTTTGGTACAAGGAGGCAATCTTCAAGGCTGGTTTCAGGGCCCTTGCTGTAGATTATAATTAACATGAAGAAAAGAATCATTGAGGATCTGTGATGACCTTATTGCTACATGGTCTTCAGGAAGATAGATCTGACAGTGGTATGGAGGAAAGACTGAAAGTGAGGCATCTGGAAGCAGGAATTTCAGGAGGCTATTGTAATAGGTCAAGTGGGAAGTAACAAAAGTTGTAAAAAGAACAGGAAGACTTGAAAAGAAGGCCAGATATGGAAGACACTGTGGTTAGACATAGATGACCCAGAATATCTGAAGAGATGTGAAACTTGAAGACGTCTAAGAAATATCATCCTGAGTGATCAGAAAGATGGCACTGGCATTAACTGGGACTGAGTAGCAGGAAGAGAAGCATGTTGGGAAAGAAGGGGAAGATGAGGAATCTGGGATGAACAGGCACAGTTGAAGATGTCTTATTTTTTACTTTAAACCTATCATGTTCCTGTTCTGGAGTACCTTTCCCTCCGTTTCCTTATCTTACTCATTCTTTATAGTCCTTCTATAAAGTGATCCAATGGAGTGACATCAACAATCTTAATTATTCCAGCCCACAGGGACTTCTCCCTCCTGTTAACCTGCCTAATACTCACTATCTCTGCCTGCCTGCCACTGCTGGTACCAGTACTTTGATTTCCCTTTGAAAAAACCCACCACTCTCATTGCCTCACTCTGTGTGACCCGGGTCAGGCTAACTTGAGCACAGCATTTCACGGCCACGGTGACTGATTCAGGAATGGTGGTATAGCCATGTCATGTCAATGAGATTCTTTGGGACTCTTACTGGAAGCGTTGGGAAAGTGGTTTGTTCTTTCTGTATCAGGTGCTTGCTGGCAGAATGTAGCCAGGAAGATCCTGGAGTACCTTTGCCATAAGAGTTGGGGGTGATGGTAGATAATCTGCCTGGCCGTGACTCTTCCACTGAGGAAAATGGAGTCAAGAGATGGAGAGAGCCAGGTTCTGGATAAGCGTTGAGTCCTTGGTTCTGGCTGTGGCAGACTACTGCTGGACTTCTCAGTTAAGTGAGTTTGCCTTACTACCCACACCAGTTCGAGCTGAGATTCTGCTTCTTGCAGCAGAAAGAGTCCTGACCGTATCTGCACCTCTCATTCCACACATTCTTATAAACCGTGACTGAGCTTAGAGACCACTTACACACTACCAGATGGAGGTTATTACTTTCTCAGTGGCTAAGAATGTGTCCTTGCGTCCCCAGTGGTGCCAATCATGAGTGTTGTTCACTCAGTCTTTTTTTGGAAAATATATTTTTAAAAGATTTATTTATTTATGCATACAAGAACTGGGGTGTAGACCAGCCAGAGGTTGGGGTGGTGAGATGATTCACCAGAGACAGTGGGGAGCAGAGCAGGCAGACTGACTGAAATACACTGCTGAGGGGAGCAGTAGGTGAGGAAGGAGAGGTCTGCTGCGCCATGTGGGAATCTCCCTGGCTAGGGATCAAACTCGTGCTGCAGTGACTGCTGATAGCTTCATAGGTCTGAGACTTAACCTGCTGCACTGCCAGGGAGGCCCCTTGATTTGGTAAATATTGACCAGTATCTCACGCTGTATGTGGAAATATACATTCTACAAGAAATGAACTGGACTTACCTAGAGTTATGTTCACAATCAAACCTGCCGCCATAAATATTTCCAAGAGCAACATTCTTCCCACCAGACAGCTAATTACTACAGTCATTATCTGGGCAGCTGTGCCCACAGTTGATGCTTTATTGGTGCTGCTGCTGCTGCTGCCGCCGCCACTGCCACTGCCACTACCACCACTGCTGCCGCCACTGGTGCTGCTGCCAACACCGCTGGAGACAGATTGTGCTGGCAGGCTGAAGGTTCTGGACTCCACCCGGACAACATTATCCAGTATGAATTCAATTTTATAATTTTTTCCTAGAAAAAAAAACCTAGTATGTGATTTCCTTTTTTTAATTTATTTTCATACAGTTCCAATTGGGTTTTCATTCACTGAAAGAGATGGAATAATTCCAATTACCCAGAGATCAAAAAAGATAAACTCGTGTCATTTGCAGCAACATAGACAGAGCTGGAAGAGACTATGCTAAATGAACTAAGTCAGAAGGAAAAAGAAAAAAATTGGTTTCATTTTTTTCTTAATGACTTGATGCGTAAAAAGCTTAGGTTTTTTCCTTCAATAATTAAGAAAGTCCACACTAGATTTGTGCAAAGGCCAGTCCATGAAGAAGTTAAGCACCCAGCAAACATCCAGAGTGAAAACTTTAGGGATGTGAGTACCATTAATCCCTTCTAGCCAGCCACCCCCTCCATGCCCAACTATAAGAGATCCTCAGCAGAAATCCCAGACATCATGGAGGAGATATGAGCAGTCCATCCCCAAATTCTGACCCACACTCTTATGAGCAAAGGAAATGGCGGTTTTGTAAGCCATTATATTTGAAGTTGATTTGTTATGTAGCAATCAATGACATCGGTTGTTAGACATAATGTCAAATGTTATTATCCATTAGTAATACTATCCATGTTGCTCAAAGATTAAATCTCAGCTGCTTATTTTCTTCTACCCTTTTCTCAGCTAATTCTCACACCCCAATTTTCTGTGTTAGAAACCACAACCCAAATCTCTTCTCAGGTGGCCCCTGCTTTGCTCTTTATGGAGCTTTACATAGAGGCTGTCAAGCTAATCTAATCTGTAAGGGGATTTCCCACAGGGCAGGATTTGTGGTGAGCACCCACCAGAAAGTATTACAAAAAGATGTTTTGTTAATTTTCTCCCATATGCTTTGTTGTTATTCCAATTTTACAGTAGTTCACCTACAAACCAGATAACTGATCTAACAATAATGAAGAGACCAGTTTACTTGGCCACCCTTACTGTGTATAACCAGGGTAGTGAGACCACATTTGATGAAAAAAAGCAAACAAGATATCAAGGAAGAAAGGCGGGGGAGGGGGGGTAGGAGGGGAGCGGAATGGGGGAATCATGACATCATTTTGGGGGAATCATGACATCATTTTGATGTTCACCCTCAAATTATTTGTTCTGTTTTCCTTAATTGTTTATTTTCATTTGTCCTACTTTGCACATTAATTATATTTTTGTAAGGTAGAATAATTTTTTCTGAAATGAGGTACAATGTTCCAATTTCTATAATTTATTGGCCAGATTATGGGATGTTTTGTTCATTATAATTGCCCTTATTTATGGGTGTGTGTCTGAGGAGCCCAAACTCACCTGTTCTAAGAAGAGTGAGGTCTGTGTAGTTGGCCCAACAGCTGCTAAATGGAATTGTTGTATTTCCACTAAGACCACTGATTTGGTTATTATTGGCATCCTTTAGGATGGCCTTTAACGTGAGTGAAGTGATTCCAACTGATACACAATTACCCTAAAAAAAAAATAGCAAATAATAACTGAATAATAACTGTCCTGTTTCCCATGCTTTTTCATTTTAAGATCTATAAAACTTTATTTAAAAAAAATGCCTCATTACAAACTTAAAATCTAGGTCCTTATCCTACACAAGCAGACAAAATTCATTTGAAAACAAATATTTTAAAAACAGTAAAAGCTGGTATTGACAGGCAAATCGTCTAGCTCCCAAGGGGCAGTGCCATCCTCAGGTTGCCAATGTTCCAGATCAGTGAGGTTGGTTGCCTTTCAGAATGTAGAGCTTACTACCTTCACTTAAATAAAGGTTTGGGGCCTCCCCGGTGGCGCAGCGGTTAAGCGCTGCGCTGTGGAGCTGTCGGCAGCGGCGACGCGAGTTCGACTCCTGGCAGGGGAGAATCCCACATGGTGAGGCAGACCTCTCCTGCCTTGCCCGCTGCTCCCCTCAGCAGTGTATTTCTGATCTGCCTGTTCTGCTACCCACTCCGTCTCTGGTGAACCCTCTCGCCGCCCCATGCCTCTGGCCTGTACCCCAGCTTGTATGTATAAATAAAAAATAAATCTAAAAAAAAATTTAAAAAAATAAATAAATAAAGGTTTGGGTTGTAACTTACGTCAGAATCTACTGCCATGACTGAAGGCTGCTGAGAAAATGGTTGTCCCAGCTGTGCTGCCATGGGCTGAGTGATCAGAGAGAGTGAGGACACAAAGGCCACATGGTGAACAGGAAATGCAGACCTCTCAACTGGCTGGGTGGTTACCTGGAATGGTATGAGTGGTGATGAGGTTTCACACGATCTACTAGATTCAGTAACAAAATTCATCTTAGCTCAGCTAAGGGTAATATTCATATTTTTAAAAAAGCTCAATATGTGAGTTATATGATTACAATATTTCCTCTAGGTCATATTTAAGAAGCACTGTTATATTAAAGCAAAGCACATTTTATACCAGTAAATATTTTTTAGAAGATACACTCATTTTTCAGTTAGTTTATCATTTAATGATACCATAAAAATTAACCAACAATAAGTGACAAAGACATATCCTCTCCTGTCTTGAAATTGGGAGAGTTAGAATTAGAAATAAGCAATAATATTTTAAATAGTCAAGATGCATTTTTCTTGTTATATTTTCTTACCTTAATCCAGCCAGAATCACTTGGGTTGGGGATAGGATTGGTAATAGACATGGAAGATACATTAAATCCAAGGATACTACTGGTTTTTCCTAAAATTACAGCTTGTCCAAGAGAATCAGCAATTTCTTGGAGTTCATATAATTGCATCTGACCTAAGGTGAAAGTAGTATGAGATGCAGGTTATAAGAATATAGGGTTTTGGGAACACGTGAAAGCTTTTCACAAGTTTTGCATTGTTATATGCACATAGAATTCTATAGTTTTCTGACTGTACATAAGCTAAACATGAGACATTTTCATGAGGTTAGGGAAATGACAAATTTTTCTGTATGCTTTTAAGCCGGAATTAAGGAAAAAAAGATAAAATAGATACAAATAAATGAAAGCATAACAAAAATATATTTGAATATATCCTATGTTATTCTTTGTTTAGAAGTGAAACACTATCATGAGTGTCTATCATCACATATCATAAAAAATATCAATTATGGAGTGAAAAAATAATTAGCACTGTGAAATTTATAATAAGCATATCAAGAAGTAGTTGATGTTATCATTAAATTACCAACAAGTTTTACCTGTTTCAACAGGTAAACAATTTTTACCATTTTCATTGTTAGTTTTCACAATGTAGGTAGTTTTTGTTCTCTTCCAGCAGATCCCCTTATACCTATGGTCCCCATAGTGCTCCTTACCTCAGGAAGCAGCACCTCTATTCATTGTATTCCTTTTGTCAGAAGCCTGGTAGTTTTGCTTGATCCCATTCTCGACTTTACCTCTCCTTCCCCCACTGTATAATTAATTACTAATATCTATGTCTCTCTTCCCCGCCATTGAAATCCCAGTGAGTCATCATTAGGGACATTGCTGGTTTTCCGCATCTGTTTTCTCTCCCTTTCACTCCATTTTATACACTATAGTTAAAGTGATCTTTTTAAAAACAACTGGTCCCAGTTTTGGTGTACAGTAGATCTTACTGTGGCCTCCCTCATTTTTAGGTCTCAACACATTCCATGCCCAGATTCATGCACTGAAGACTCTGGCTATTGAGTTTGTTCCAGTAAGGCTAAGTCATGAGCTTAATGGCCTCAAGAAGAAGGTGGCAATTTCCTAGGACTGCAGGCCTCACATGACATTTTAAAAATTACAGTCTTAGAGAATTTCAATTCCTGTCAGTTAAAATGCCACTTTGGTTTCACTTAGGCTCTTCTGGATAAATGCACCGTCTTTCAGTTCCTCTCTTTCCTGCTACTTCCTCTCTGTTCTCTTCTTCACAGTGGAGACTAGATATCAGAATCCACATGACCTGTGGTAGCACTCGGTGCTTCATGTCCTCGCATGATAATTAGCACCTGCACTCAATGGTCTGGCACCAAGTGGGAGGTCTGACCTGTTCTGCACTGCAGGTTCTCTCAGACTGTTTGATATGTGTAGGCATCCATTTGTGCTGACTATCACCCACCAACCAGAGACCTTGAGTTGAAGAGCACATATGGATGACCTCTGGACTCTTCTTATCTAGAGAGCCCCTCAGTACTTAAGTAATCTTCTAAGACAGCTGGGAACTTCTAGAAACCTGACACTCTACATGAAGGTGTTAGGGAGTCAGGAGCACCACTAGAGGCACATATTTTTCACCATTTCCCACCATTTTGCTGTGATATGTATGCTCCATACCAAGTTGAAGAGTTTTCCTTAAGACTTAAGTTTCTATGCCAACCCATGTCTGGTGAGCACACCATTGCTCTTTCCTTCCCCTTGCCCTGTTTTCTACATTCTTAGACTGGAAAAATATGACTAACAAGATAAAAATGCTTTTAATGGGAGAGGGTCCGGTAAGAGCGGTGGTGCGTGTGGAAATTTAGATCATTAATCTAAATGTGTGGTAAATATTGGCCCCCACTGCAAGTAAGGACTTACTAGGGAGTCTGAAAGTTGGTGAGCAACATCTGTGTATATCACTGCAACTCTTAGACTAAGTTAACAGACTAAGTTGAGTCCCAAGTCCTCATCCTGTAGATACAAGGACGAACAGGACTGATAGAGGAAACTCTCCTGTAACTGGGCAGAGAACATCAGGAGAGATCTGCTTACAACACAAGCCTGTGCTTCCTGCTTCCTTCAACAAAGACAGCGGATCAATACTTCCTTCCATTCTTGCAAGTTTTTCTACAGGTTAATCTCACAAGGGAATAACTGCCTGACTAACTGGTAGAATTCCAGAATGACCATGTAGCAGTGCATAGGATCAGGCACAGAGAAGCAAATCTGGGGAAATGAGAGATGTCTTCTAGTGCCAGAAGATGAGAACTTAACCCAGAACCCAGGTTTACACAGGAGTGCCTGGGAGTTGAATGGGAAGCATGCTGGACACACAGGGGGCTGATGCAGATGTCTGGGTTTGAAATGTTTACGATTTGAAGGCACTCTTTAAAAAGTGAATGTGCAAAATTTTTACTTTTGCATTTTTATTATAACAGTCAATGATTTGACCATGTTATTAAATGGACTTCTCCCAGAGCCTTAAAATTAATGCCTGTTTCAGGACTTGTACAAGTGAAGGGTCTTAAAGCTAAAGCTAAATTAGCTTCTTGACAGAGACTAAAGTCTCATTTTGAAGAGGGGAAATGCCCACGTGAGAGTACTTGTGCTACACAGGAGACTATAGCGTGGTTGGGAATTAGTGGCTGGAGATACAACTGCACGTAGGGTGGCCCGGAGAGTACAGTTGCACATTAAGAAAAGTACAACTGCACAGAGCAGTAAAGGCCACCCTTCCTATAGCAGAGACTGTGAAGATGAGGGCAATACGAGAGTCTAAGGTCAGGAAAGTCCCTCAGTATTCAGATACCAACTTAAAAGGAAAAGATGGAGAGGAAGAAAATATGAAGGTGTGAACATTTACCCAAGTTCCCAAACTGAGTCACCATAAGGAAATAATTTAAACCAGCAAAGATACCTCTGATAGAATAGTTGAGTTCTTGCCTGATACCTAGAAGATGAGGGTTGAGGGAGTAAGGGACAGAGAAAGGGGTGATCACAGGAATTAAAGATAAATATATTCTTGCATGTTTGTATTTGTTAGAGTCTTTCTGTGACTTTAATACAGAAATTTAACCTACCACTCCACTGCGCAGAGTCTGCTGGGTCTATTCTTTCCTTAGGAAAAAGTCCACAGACTTTTGGCTTACAAAGAGGAGTATGACTTTTGGTTTCCCATCACCCTGCATCTATCTACCTCTCAAAATCATCTTCAGCAGTTTGCCCTTCCTGACTCTTTCCCTGCAGATCTATTGGACTTTTTCAGTTTTTCAAATGTATTACCAACAATTTCCTCAATCTTGAACATTCTTATTTGTTCATTTTATTATCTGATTTTTTTCATCCTTAATCTCTCAGCCAATTCTCATATTCTTTATATTAAAACAAATCCTTTTGTTGAATTTATGAATCACTACAAAAACAAAATAGATGTGGAAATTTCTTCATAATCCCCAAATAGTCAGGAATTTTAGGAGTAGGGCAGGAAACATAGTCTCTAGACTCTTAATGGGTTTTGGACATGGAGTTGGTGGGATATCCTGAGGCCTGGCTCACCAGGCCACACTAGGGTTATCTTTGGATGTGAATTTGTTTATTACATTTCTTGACCTCAGCCATCTACTATTCATACCTGTGGTGTTGCTTAGGAACTGAGGGGGCGGATCTCCAATCTCCAATTCAACTGTGAGTCCCACAGATCTCTTCTTCCGCAGATTCTCCCCTTGTATTATTTTGCTGATACGAATTTTGTGACTTGGTATCTTTAGAAACAAAGCAAGATTTCTAACCAAATTGTGAGAGCTATAGAAGTCATCTTCTGTTACAGTAGGTAATTGAAACGAAACAAATATAACTGCAGTGGTATGGATTTCAACAGGTACAGTTCCTTTAACCAAAAGGTAAAGCATCTGGTATGTAGGATCAAAGTAGTTTTCACCAAAGACAGTAGAATTCAGGTTAGGAAGGAATTGTTCTAGGGAGGAAAAAGAACCCAAAAAGACAGTTAAAAAACATTTAAATGAACACCATCACCATGAGTATTTAATATATGTTAAAATTTAGGAAATAAAAAAAAATTCAACATTATCATTCTTTCATAAGAAAGTATATGTATTGAAAACAAAAAGTTATAGAATGGACATTCAGAATTAAGGCAGTTACTTAAATGATACCATTCATAATCATTAGATAATATACTTATTTTAAAAAATAACCTGCTATCAACACAGTACAAATGAGAGTTAAAATCTAATTATGAAGCCAGGAGCCTCTGTTGTAATACTATTTAAATGTTTGGGATTTTAAAGCCTTGGCCAAAGGCATTTGGTAATTTAAAAATGTAAATTTTTAAATAATAGCCATGGATTTTATGTAGTACTAAATAACAACTCTTAAAGAGCATTTAAAATTCAGTGATTCTATGTTTATCAATGATGAAAGTATTACAAATGATGAAAGTAATACAAATGAAGTATATGCCAATGTGTCTCTGAAGGATCTTACACCAATGAAACAGATTTACATTTCAGTCTTAAAAATCTTTGGTTAATGCAAAACAAATTCTATTAGAGAACTTAAAATTGTGAAAATGATTGAGATTCTTATACATCTAAAATGAATGAATATATACACAATTTTATGGTAGAGTATCAAAAATGTCTAAGAGGTAAAAAAATCCATTAAGGCATATTAAGCCAGACAAAGACTAAATTATATAATAGTACCAGAATGAGATATTGTAGCTTTTTATAACATTTCATAATGACACTAAGAAAGGGAAATTAAGTTTAGAAAGATGGTAATTCTTATTCATGTAACAGATATTCATAGCAATGATGTTAAGACATCATTTCATTTTTACTGTAGATTTCTTTACTATCTACTAGTGTATGTTCTAGATGCTATTTGGTTTATCCATTCTGTAAATTTGAAGAGTGTGTTTTTGATTATAAATTGAAGCTGCTTTGGAGTTACAGTAGAGGTGCATAAACTATTCATCCCTAGGTCACCTTCTCATAATCTTCACAGTAATGGAAGGAAACAGAGGAATAGACAATAATGAAGTATTTGCGTAGTGCTTTAAAAAAGCACTAAAAAGTGTTCTAAAAATATGTATATATTTATAATACAGGGACATTATTTTACATTCTAAGTGCCAAAGCAAAATGTTCATTTAAAAGCAATGCTACTTCAAATAAACAGACTCTACAAGAGGGCAGTGGTAGTATTTGTTTTTCAGCCCTTTAACCTTATGTAGCCAATATCCTATATGAAATTCTGTCGACATAGCTTCTATTTTCCACACCCTGAATGACAGAATACTTAGTGTCAAAGGTATTGTTTTAAAAAAAGAATGAAAATTTATGAAAATTAAGTTGTAAATGGATACAATCAATTATATATAAAAATGGTACTAGTGACTCTCTTAACTTACATGGAAGCGATATAGCATAATAGTTAAGTGCATGAGATCTAGTCAGACTCTGTGTTCAAGCCCTTGAAAGGCCCTAACTGAGTTCACATTGCTATGAACTGAATGAATTCTCCTCAAATTCATGTGTTGGAGAACTAACCCTCAAATATAGGGTATTTGAAAATGGGGTCTTTAAGAGAAAATTAGGATTGGATGACGTGACGAGGGTGGGGACTTCATGATGGATATAAAAGAGACACCAGACAACTTGTTCTTGCTTCCTCTCTGCCACATGAATACGCAGAGAAGGTGGCCATGTATAAGCCAGGCTCTCGCTAGAACCTGACATAAAGGTACTGTGATCTTGCAGCCTGAAGAAACTGTGAGAAAAATAAATTTGTTTTTGTCACCCTATTTATGACATTTTGTTGTGGCAGCTCAAGGTAGGGCAGTGACCTTGTAGCAAATTACCTCCTTGTGTCTCAGTTTTCTCATTTGTATCGCATAGGGTTATTATGAGGCTATAGTAACAATGAATTATCATACATAAGAATTTAGAACAATGCCTAACACATAGTAATGTAAACATTAGCTGTTCATATTATTAGTAGAAACAGAACTTGTTCTGTAGATGGGGATAAAGGTGGGCTATCCATTCGTACTTTCATCTCTACTTTATATTATGACTGATGACACATTTATATGATTGTTAGCCAAGATGTGGGGCATATCTAAAAATGATAAGAATCACATTTGGAATGCAATGGATTGGCTTTATTAGTGTTATATTAACAAAAATATTTCATTGAGCACAGCTAAATCCTAAAGCATTTATTGATAACTGAATAAATTTAGCATCATAAGGACATTAGCCTTTTATTTCCTTTAAACCTAGAGTTTACTTCATGGTGTTCAGTTAGTATCATACTAGTTATACTATTTTTCTCGGCAATACTTTTAGTGACTGTGAATTTATTTAGACTCTGACCTATGTGAAATAGAAGTAAACCAAAATTAGGAAAAAAATCTTAAGCAAAATCTTTTTTTATACATATGAATAACTAAACTAAATGTTTAGAATGTATACAATCCCAGGAGGCAAAGGAATGTCCCACGTACACACAAGAAAAAATTTTATCTGCATTTGTGCAGAGAAGAGCTCTATCAGGAATGCTCTTTTAGGACACACATATTATAAATGAACATGTCTTAGTACTTGAAGGGACATGGCCGAAAACTTATTTTCTCTTGCATTTGTCAATGGGTAGGGAGCTAAAAATATTAATGTTGAAACAGTACAAAGAGTTTCATGTATAATAAGGTATGCATATGATGTGTATTGTGTTTTTCAAAGGAAATACCTGTAGGAAGATGTCTAGTATGCTCACAGTATTTCTGTTGGGAGTTCCATACTGTATTTTTGGGGCAGACCAATACATTGTTCACGTAGACATCCAGTCGCTGAAGCGTTGGGAAAAAAATTCCTACCAGAACAGCCTGTTAAAAATAAACAACGTTTTGTGTCTTAAGAGAACAATGAAACAGAATATTCAGAATTTTTTTTTAATTTTTTAAAATTTAAAAAAAAATTTATTTATACATATAAGCTGGGGTACAGACCAGAGGTGTGGGGTGGCGAAAGGGTTCACCAGAGACAGAGTGGGGAGCAGAACAGGCAGATCAGAAACACACTGCTGAGGGGAGCAGCAGGCGAGGCAGGACAGGTCTGCCCCACCATGTGGGATTCTCCCTGGCTGGGTGTCGAACTCGCATCGCGCACTGCCGACAGCTCCACAGCACAGGGCTCAACCGCTGCACCACCAGGGAGGCCCCAGAATATTCAGAATTTTGCACTTAAAAATGTCCTTCAACAATATATACCTCCTGTAAAATACTGAAACCAAAGTTATGTGGATTTCAGATAAATATTGAATTTTTAAATGACTTTTAAATGGACATTCAACCACTCATACAATTGTTATAACTTAACTCTTAATGATTTTTGGTAGAAATGTTCAAGGTAAGAAAGAAATTATTAGAAAAATGTTTCTAAATTAAAGTAAGGCTTTCTTTAAAAGAGAAAAAAGTTTAACTCTGGGGTATGGGGGAAATAGGAAACTTAACAGTATTCTGTATAAGGCAGTCAAAGATCAGAGGCTTAATGCTGAAAAAAGTACTTCTCCCTCAGAAAATTTTAGTAGTAAGACTAATAAAAATCAGTAAAGAACTATTCTTTCTGATTCAATTTTGGTCATTTTACATGTTTGTATTCGCACATTTCATGTCCTCTGATATAAAATAAGGGGAACAGCTTTTGCAAGAGCAGGAAGGAATTAATAAACCACATGAAGTTTTGGAATCTCCTTTTGAGATTGTCTCAGAGCTCAGTATAACAGTCACATTACTTTATAGTTGTCATTCATATTTTAAGAGTTAAAAATACCTCCTTCATTTTAAAATGGAGTGCCTGTCTGAGCTAGGTGCTACTCTGGCATTGTCAGATGTCCCTGCCACTTTGAGCTTACACTCTAGAGTGACGGGAGAGACATGCATAATAGAAATAATAAGTAATATATAAAGAAAACTAGCATATAAGTACTACGAATAAAAAGAAAAGGTAGCACAGCGTATGGCTAACTGGGAGAGCCTAGCAGGGAGGGGCAGGCAGGGTAGACCCTTGAGATACAGTTTGATATACACTGCTTTTATGTAAAAATTCAGATTTTCTTGCTAATCACACAAATCATAGGCCTCACTGTCACATTTCATTTAAATGTGAGAGAGGTCATACATGCTTTAGGCTGATGAAGACTTCTGAGCTAATAGTCCTTTATTTGTAGTACACTGATGATCCTTGCAAATGAGCTATAAGACTGATGTTTTAAAGAACAGGGAGGAGATAAAGTCCCTTGCACATGGAAATACATGCAAATAATCAACACCAATAACTCCTAAGAAATCATTCTTATTGTTCCTTACCTTGTTATGGTCAACATTAAGCAGTATCAGTCGAAGATTCTGAGGACTGGTGCCAGTGAAGTAAACTTCATAAGACTTGTTTAGAGCCACAATGCTATGAAACAGGGAGAGCCTTTTTTGGCAAGTATATCCAGCACACCAGCCATGATCTTGTGGGCCTAAATCCATATAAAATGAAAATTCATCTTTGGTATTAGGAATACAGTGCAAAGTCTCAACAGTAATTGTAGTAAAAATAAGCTGCAATGATTAAGTTGAGCATTTATGTCCATTTATCCATCCATTCAGTGATCCATTCATCCATTTCTCAAACTGTGGCTTAAAAAGGAAGACAGGGAAGGCGTCTCCCTGGTTGGTGCAGGGGTTAAAGACACAACACTGTCAAACCTTCACCAGCCATTGCAGCACAAATTCTATCCCCAGCCAGGGAGCTAGCCCATAAGGCACAGCAGACCTCTCTTGTTTGGCCCGCTGCTTCCTCTCAGCAGTGCATTTCAGTAGATCTGCCTACTCTGCTTCCCACTCTGTCGCTGGTGAAACCCCTCATCCCCTGCACTTCTGGCCTACACCCCAGTTCTTGTATAAATAAATAATCTTTTTTTTTTTTAAAGGAAGGCAGGGAAGTAACACCTCTCTATTACCCTTACTCCCACACTGGCCAGGGTAAGCAGGACAAAATTATGTGCTGAGAATTTGTACAGGAAGGTCATTGAAGAAAGTAGTATATTTACATGGATCTCCACTTTAAAAATCAGATTAAGTGCAGGCCAAATGATGAGGAAGAAATGTTTGGTCCTTTTCCTACCTATCAACAATGAGGTTGGGCAGGGAATCAAATTTCTCAGGCTCTGTGCTGAGATACATATTGCAAAAAGAGTTAATTTATTAAAAGTAGGAGCCTCGATCTGGAAAACATGAACATCTGTATGTCTGAATCATTGAATCATTAGCTGGGTTGACTGAGGTGATAGAAACCAGGCAGACTGCATGTTGGGGCAGGAAAAGTGGGGAAAGACTTAATTAATCTCATGAAATTTTGAGACACCCCAGATTCAGTTCATTCTACTCTTCACTCAGTGTTTAAACTGTGAACCTGTTGGGTGCTGCCTATTGTTGTAAACTTAGAATTTTTTAGTATATCCAATGACACTGTCAATACACAGAAATTCTGTTCTATGTTATGTGTTGTTGTGTCATTGCAACATCTGAAAGACTTTAAACCTGATTAAGGACTAATCTTTGAGCCACCAATGCCATTTGAGGGACCTACAAAGATTCCGTGCTCTCTGTTTCTAGAAGTGTTTAGAAGTTCATTTGGTTTGGTAAAAAATTTTTGGACTTCTAGTCAATCTGAGCTCTTTTTTTTAAAAGATGTATTTATTTATGCATACAGAGCAGGATGTAGGCTGGGGGGGTGGGGAGGGGAGTGAGAGGATTCACCAGAGACAGAGTGGAGAAGAGAACAGGTAGACTGACTCAAGTACACTGCTGAGGGGAGTAGCGGGCCAGACAGGAGAGGTCTGCTGCACCATGTGGGTCAGCTCCCTGGCCAGGGATTGAACTCATGCTGCAGTGGCTTCTGATAGCTTCATATTGCTGAGACTTAACCATTTGCATCACCAGGGAGGCTGTGAGTTCTTATGTAGAACATTGCCCCCAGATCTCTATACTGGAACCACACCTGACCAGATAGATGGAAGGAACCTAGACTTCAGAGTTTGATAAGATACCCTGACAATTAAGAGTCAGGAATTAAAAAAAGTTTCAAGATTAAGTCTTCCAAGGATTCATGAAAATTGGAAACAATTAGTTCTCAAGTATTTCAAATATCATAGTATCAGTTTTTCTTTTTTTATTCATGTAAGGCAAATTGTCTTTTTAGAGATAGGCCATATTTTTCTTAAAAACATTTTTGACACTTTATCAATATAGATATGAAAATCACTCAAGGTATCTCTTTCTTCTTCTAATGGCCGATTTGGAATACTATCCTGGCTTACTAATATGGGTAGCTTTTGGGCCTCCCTGGTGGTGCAGCGGTAGAGCACTGCGCTGTGGAGCTGTCGGCAGCTCGCAATGTGAGTTCGACGCCCGGCCGGGGAGAATCCCACATGGCATGGCAGACCTCTCCTGCCTTGCCTGCTGCTCCCCTCAGCAGTGTATTTCTGATCTGCCTGTTCTGCTCCCCGCTCTGTCTGTGATGGGCCCTCTCGCCATCCCATGCCTCTGGCCTGTACCCCAGCTTGTATAAATAAATAAATCTTTAAAAAAAAAATATGGGTAGCTTTTAAGAGTCAAGTATCTCTCCTGCACATAGATCTTTCTTACAAATGGAAAGCAAGGGCATTCTGATGCTTGCTAGTTTGATGTGATAAATGATTTATGAGATGTCTCTGTGCCTGTAATAAATAGTGAATGCTTTGAGAGACTATAGTCTGTGTACACTGAAAACCTACCATTAATGAGATCAACGTAACCATTGCTCACTATAGCCACTGGTGAAAGTCTTCGAATTTCTGTGTCAGAATCCAGGCTTTCAATAACCATCATTGTATATTCCATCCCAAAGCACCGATAGCTCTGCCATTCTGGGATGTATGTACAGGTTGAATCCCTAATAATTCCTAGAAATAGGTAAATATATTAGCAATTAAAAGGAATCTCTTTGCAAAAGCGTCACAGATATTCTTTGTTATATTAAGATTAGGAAAAATAGATTCTCAAAGCATATCAATCACTAAAAACAAAAGAGACACTTTGTTTTCATGAACATGAGGAATAATGGTAAAAGATCTAAGAAACCTTTATAAGGTGCTTTTTCAGTAACAGGAATTCTACTTCCATTTGGGAACGTGAGCATCACTTTAGGGATTCTATAGTCTCCAATTCCAAATTGGCTATTTCCGTTCCATTCATATTCTGCTTGAGGTATCACTGAACCAGAATTCCCCAGAAAGGTACCATCCATATCTCTGAGAAAAGATTTCCTTTTGGCATCACAAACCATGTCTACACAATCAGATGGATTCACCTTACTGTGGAGAAAAGAAGAAAAATATGAGTACATTTATACAGTATCCCTCCCCTGTTTCTAGATAGTATTTGAAGCCACTGGAGTATTTGATAAGAGGTATCCAAAAATTGATTGATTGAATCTTAATTCAGAAAGGATTCAAAGTGGGACCAAACAGCATATGTAATTAGCATTGTAATGAGGCATGTTTTTCCTTGTGTTGACTTGGCCTATTATTATGAATTCATTAACATTTCAAAAGGATACGTTTATACACATGGGGTATAAAATTACAATTTATTTTACATTTCATATTTTGTTGAGTGATGGATTTCATATTTTTGCATTGCTGAAATATATTAACATTACCCCCATCCAGCTGGTGAACAGTTTCTCCATTGTACAGGATATACAAAATCTGTTAGCAGGAAAGTCTTTATCATTATCCCCTTCTTTCTTTTTTTAACAGATCTTTAAAAAATTACAAAAGTAGTGTATGTTTTCTACAAAGTAACCTAAATACTTAAGAATAAAAACTCAGTCCCCTTCACCTTCCTACCTTAATTTCTTAGGTTCATCACTAATTGTGGATTAGTATATATTCTTATAGACTTTTGTCTGTGTCTATACAAACAGGTATGTTTGGATTATGATATGCTATTTATCCTAGTGACCATTCTGTAGATAGCTGAACTATGAGAGATGAGATACTGTAAGCTCATCATGTGGTTCAACTAAAGAGGGCATTCTGCCTTCATCTTGAGTCACCCGGACTGGAAATTGCTAACTTAGTATAAAAATAGCTGCTTAATTTGATGTATTATATATCTTATAGTATACATGATACATAGCGTACTTATACTATCCGTTATATATTCTATCAATAGGGAAATATAATTTATTCCAGATTTAAAGCAATAACAATAGTGGAAAGTTCTGAGCTATTAGAGAAAATTTGGCAAATCTCGCCTTTTTGCTATAATTAAGACAGAAAGCTGCAAGTTATCCCCCGTATTAGTTTTGGAAGTGATTTCAATATACATTTCTGTTGTTGACTGTCCTTTGTGTTCAGTATGTGCAGAGTGTTTTTGTGAATAGTCTGTGAGCAGACTGTCCATTGATCTTATATTAGAGTTTAAGGCTCTGAATTCAGGTTCCAAAAAACATATATGGGTTTGTGTTCAAGTGTGTTAAGAGAGTCCTTGCAAAACTAGAGAAGCCATATATGGGAGGGAAATTGGAGGGGCATGACAATGGTTTGCAGACCAGCTCCAACCTGATCTCATGGGAACCTATGGATCATGAATTGTATCCAGAGTCTTTCCCACATTAAGCCTTTTTTTTCTACTCCATTATACATTAGTCATTTTCTGTAGACTATAAGGAGATGGTGGTAGGAAAGGTTTTAACTCTATTACATCCTACAACTATTTCTGTTTGGCTAAGAACAATTTTCTGGAAAAGAGGGCAAATGTGAATTCTTGTTGGCAGACATTCAGAACATTTGGGAACTGGGTAAACTACTTATAAAAGAGATCTGGAAGAGTGTCAGTTGTATCCTAACAAAAGCACAGAACTCAAAGGCCTTAACTTTCAAAATGTAATGTTTTCTTCATGACCTAGATATTAAATTCATATTAAATCTGAAAAACGGATTTATAACTAAATAGGAACTAATACTTTCTGGTGGGGAGAGGTTCTAGAGAGTTAAAAATCACTGCAGTTCAACAACTATTAAATGACAAGGTATGGTATTGTCATTAAATCAAAATCAGATGAAATCAAACTATTATAAAACAAAGCATTTCTCTGAAGCGATATTTAGTTAGACTGCATTATTCCTGGACATCTCTTAATATCAAAAATGATCAAAGATCTCTAATAGAATTTTTTCCTCCAATATTATCTTATATCTAAATTTCTGGTCTCCTCCTTTAAAAAGAGTATCAGTTATATTCCTTTAAGACTTAGACTTCAAGTATTTCAGTTTCTAGAAATATTCTGATACCCACTGACTTCTCTGATTGAAAAACCACTGTTTTAAGTTTCTGTATATTCTTTTATCACAGTGATTATAATGATCAACATTTAATTTCCCAGTATATGTTGCAGTACATGTGGTAAGATATTTGGAAAGCAACAGGAAACAAAAGAGAAAAACAAAAGAGAACAATCAAAATTTTTCTCATTCCTAACAATAATTAATGGAGCATTACTAACAGACAACATGCTCCTGATCCTATCTCTGTGTTTTCTATTTGATGGTGTTAATTATGATGCAAGGAATAAACACTATGAGAAAAACAAACATATTAAGGCCTAGTTACTTCAAGTTAAAATCAGCCTCAATGTTCATAATGCTGGTTATATTTTTATAGAAATGAACAGTTACTTCAGTATGGCAAGGAAAGAAGACAACGGAAAACTATGAAGACAGGAAAGAAAAAAACTGGATTTTCATTATTTTACCTTATATCAGGTCTGTGTATAAATATTTTTGACTGTTCAGTAGTATCAACCAGCTGTATGTTCTTCACATGGATTGGATGCTGCAAATCCTCATTTAAAGGATTAGTAATAAATACCACATTAGTTTCACCTGAACAAACATTCTTAAAGCCAACAAATGTTGAACCTACAATATAAATAATAGAAAAATAATTATCTTCTCTACATGAAGTGGTAAAATAAGGTACATTTCATGTACATTCCACCAAACACATCATTTAACACTACCTTGAACATGGAGTTCCAAGCTTAGGTGGAAGAAAAGTCTAGCACTTTTTGTCCTGTAGAGCTTTGTCCTGTAGCCCTTTTGGTATATAGCCCATCTCAACCCAAAACAGGCCTAGAACTTCCCTAGTCAGGTGGGAATGAAGCAGAAATAATGACAGGAATCAGGACAATGTGTCTGGGAATAAATTGTGATGGTGGATTTTAAGGAGGATAGAATATAAAGCTGGATAAGGGGAGTATGCCAATATGGATGGGGATAGTCTCTATCTTGCCATCAGGGCTTTTGTGAGCTTGAAAAAAAAGATCATTCATGATAAATGAAGCATTATTGTAAGAATTTTCATGGCTGACTATGAAGTGATTAAAGAGCTCTGATAAAGACGCATATTGGGATGAATCCATTATGTGAGGACAATGAACTTCACTCCCAAGCAGAGATGGTTTTGAAAGAAGGTGGTTATGAGGAGACATTAGCATAAGGTAGAAATTTGGGCAGCACACAGGGTCATCTACTTTATGTGGAGAGAGATGTGGTGTGAGGTCAGGATACACAGGGACCTATCTGAGGTCAGGCCAAATAGGAGTCACATCACCCAGGAAATAAGGTCCTTCCCACAGCAGCAGCTGTAATCAATAACTGACTAGCATGGGGTATGAATGACCAAACCCCACCTCAAGTGTGACTAATTTTCATTCTAGGGGCCCCAGTGGGATCAAGTGTACCCATTCTCCAGTTTTCACCACCTCCTTGCTTAACAACTTCCCTTTTCATGCTCTGCTCCATCACTTCCTTCTGAAAGCCTTTCTCAAGAAATCACTAGCACAAAAATCTTCTTCTAAAAGATTCTACTAAGACCTAAGATTAACATCTTCATATGTTGTCTTCTAAGACTATGTCCTATAAAAGAAAAAAGTTACTTGTGTTTCTTTGAGAAATTCTGCCCATAGGGCTTCATTTCATAAGGATATTTTTATTTCCATATGATATTTATAATAGTACGGAGCATATTTTTTATTTAAAGCAATAAATGTTGAGCTAAAACCTATGTAACATGCTAAATCATTTTCAGCAGGAGCGTCACAGTAACACTAACATTCTTATAATGATGATAATTTATTTTGCATTTTTAGGACTTAGAGTTTTGAGAAATGATATGTCAAAACTTGGATGTCTAGATTATAAAACTGATTCTTTGAAAAGACACTGGTTTAAACTTTTCATGAGGGAAGGGAGAGGCAAAAAATAAATAAAACTTTTCATGAAAGGGAGACTTACTAAACTGCAATAGAGAATGACAGTGTTCTAAATGGACAAATTGAAAACTGGTAGGCACACCACATTAATTCATAAATAACCATTTTAAAAAAGCAGATTGGTTCACTGAAAGAGCAGTGGATCTCAACTCAGACCTTGATTAGAATCATAACTTTGCCAAAACGTGTGAGAGTTTGGCAAGACACTTAAGTTCTATGAACTCAAATTTATTCTGCTATAATGTGATAATAATAATATATAATCCCAATTATGTGACAGGATTTTTACAATTTACAGAAACTAGTATTAAATCACTATACTAGTTTTTTTCTGTTATTTTATAGGGACAATTAAATGTCAATTCCTTAATATGTAATAATTTTGCCAGGGAACCATTTTTGAAATTAATTTTTATGTCTGATCTCTTTGCTTGTCATGTTGCATAGATTAATTTAGATGATTTTTTATTTTTTTTAAACATCTATTTATTTATGCATACAAGCTGGGGTGCAGGCCAGAGGCATGGGGCAGCGAGAGGGTTCATCAGAGTCAGAGTGGGGAGCAGAACAGGTAGATTGACAGAAATACACTGCTGAAGGGAGCAATGGGAGAGGCAGGAGAGACCTGCTGAGCCATGTGGGAATCTCCCTGGCCGGGTGTCAAACTTGTGTGGCGCTGCCGACAGCTCCACAGTGCAGCGCTTAACTGCTACGCCACCAGGGAGGCCAATTCATTTATTTATTTATTTTTTAGTATATATTTTTATTGTTATTTATGTCTTTTACATTTTGTATTCCCCTTGGGTAGCCCACCACCAATTCACCCGTGATCCATCTCCATGGTCCCTTGTGTTCTTTTCTATTCCATTTTGTGCCCTTATCCTTCCCTCCCCCTGCCTCCCCCTCCCCTGCTGAGTTTCTCTCTCCTATTTGGTTTCCTTATAGTCCTGTTATAAGTGAAACCATTTGATATTTTTCTCTTTCTTTCTGGCTTATTTCACGGAGTATGATCCCCTCTAATTCCATCCATGTTGCTGCAAATTGCATGTGTTTATCTTCTTTCCATGCTGAATAGTATTCCATTGTGTATATGTACCACATCTTCTTGATCCAATCATCTATTTTTGGACATCTGGGTTGCTTCCATACCTTTGCTACTGTGAACAGTGCCGCAATGAACATACGGGTGCATGTATCCTTTCGGATAGTGTTTTTGTGTCCTTTGGGTAAATTCCCAAAAGTGGGATTGCTGGGTCGTATGGGAGCTCCATGTTGAGCAGTTTGAGGAATCGCCATACAGCTTTCCATAGTGGTTGGACCAGTTCACATTGCCACCAGCAGTGTAGAAGAGTTCCTTTTTCTCCACATCTTTTCCAGCATTTGTTGTTGCCTGTATTTTTAATGTGTGCCATCCTCACAGGTGTGAGGTGGTATCTCATAGTGGTTTTGATTTGCATTTCCTTGATTATAAGTGATGTTGAGCATTTTTTCATGTATCTGTTGGCCATTTGCTTTTCTTCTTTGGAGAAG